>CABFVX010000050.1:537301-588461 GCA_902151425.1 Timema shepardi
ATATATATATATATATATATATATATATATATACTGTTATTTAATACTGATTCTAAAGTGTACTAATAAAAAGAAGGAATGATATCTACTGATTAATTAATGTGAGTCAAGATTTACACTTTATAAAAAAAAGTCAAGATTTTAATTGTTTAGGTGCCACAACACTGCAAATGACAATTGTCTAATCAAAAAGTGTTTTTAATTATCCTTACAAAAATAACTCAGGGTAAATTAGAGCCAAATGTATTTTAGATTTTACTTGAAAGTTTACAAGAAAAATGTTTGCATGAATATGTAGGTGTAACCCCTACATCAGGGGTTTGCAACCTTTTTGTGGTCTCGATCGACTAACAAACTTATCAAAAGTCACACTATCACCCATTGTTGCTCTAATCTAATTTTTTTTTTGTCTATGCTGGTACCATCTATTTTTATTCCTTAAATTCATTCTTTCGTCCATAAATTGTGTTTCCTCCTCTCTACTAAAAAGAATCCAATAAAAATACCTAACTTTTGTATTACATAATTGCATAATAAATATATAACTATTATGAAGCATAATAAACACTTATTATACTTCTGAATAGTGGCTAGTCCAGGGTGTTTACAGTTCAACATTATTTTGGATTGTGATGATTTTAATTTCCAAAGTAGCAGAATCAAGATGATTAATGACAAAATGAACTTACTAAGATTTATCTTCAACATCATGAGGCAGAGATTAGTTTAAACTATATCTTGCAACTGGTTTTACTTTTCCAAGCTTCGTGAATCTTTAAGCAAACTTAACTCTTGGATCATCATTTAATGATTTTGAGTTTTTTTGCCGGCTAAAAGTTTTTGTAGTTCAATTCATTAAACACCTTTATGAAGGAATTAATGTGTTTAAAATCTTTTTTATAAAATATTATTTCTCATAAGTGTCAAGTTTCCTGAAAATGGTTAAACCGCAAAATTTGTGTTAATGATTTGTTATTTTCACCTTTCAGTTAAAAATCTAGTCCATTCAACCAAGAATTAAGGAGGTATGAAAAATATTAGCTATTTTGGATCCTCCAGTTCTGAGTAGCAGATCATATCCATTTTTTAAAGATATTTTGAGGTACAAACATGTGAATAAGTTTCTCTACAAACTAACAAACCAGTCCTTTTGTAAATTCTCTAATCAATCTTCATTTTTAATGCCTGGTTACTATTAATAATTCCTAAAACAATCTTGTTTATTTGTTTTAAACTAAGCAAATTATATTTACAGTAGCTTCAGTAAGGGCCTCCTTTACAAACTTCTCATTGGTGAAAGGTTTTTCTTCTTAACCAACACATGTGAGACTTTGAACTAAGATACAGTAGCAGCAAACCACTTCACTAAAATCCAAAGTTTACCTAAGAAAAGGGTAGGTTCTCTGTGCTAGCATTTTTAAACAAAGTTTAGCAATGAACAACAGCTTGTATCACTGTATATGTCGGCATAAAAAACCTGCACTTGCATATCCATGTCTTGAAACTTACTTTCTAAATTGGCTTGTTTAGAAGATTCAATGACCAATTTTTAACTAAAATGTAGTTTTCTTAAGTGGAACTGTCGTGCGATCGAATGGTTGCTGACCATTGCCCTACATATCTTATTATTTGTTTACATCCCCCCTTTTGTTTGTTTTAATACTCCCATCATTGCTTTTCACAAATACATTTTCTGTCTTCCCTAGAAAGGGCTGAGTATTTATTATATAAAATATGTATCCATGATACTGGTAGACCCAATATGGTATCCACGATATTCAGTAGAAAGAAATGTGTTTAACGAATATACAAAATCAAAATGGATGTAGTATGGTACTTTTAATGAAGGATTTGTAATATTCTGAATCATACTTGTGCTTCAAATAATAGTGCACACTTTGTTTAAACTAATTCTTAAGTTAATCTAGCACTTGTTAATTGTAGTTCATTGTGTTAAGATGCCTCAAAGTTTGTCACTGCTCACAATTCACGTTTGTCACAGATCATCCATCTGCTGAAGGTCCTTCTCAGTGTTGCCAACTGAACAATTCATGATTAGTTTTTTTTTTAATTTAATATTTCACATTATATCATTTATTTGGACTGTTATTTACACTTCATTTTAGAAAACATTTCCTTTAAAATGTCAAAGTGTAAACCTTGAAACACAGAAAATGGTTAGCATACGCCAACAACTACCAACAACTACTATATAATATAAAGTTATTATTTACATGCAAGTAAATATAGTTTCTAAGAAAACAAACTACATAATTCCTTAAATAAGAAGTTAAAACAACATTTTATAGTGTTAGGGAATGTAAGGTAAGAAGTGGATGGAATATTACTATGGTGACTCTTTGGTCTAAGATTACCACTAAAGGAATATGATTGTCTTTCTTAATGTGTGTATGGTAAGTAAATGGGAGGGTTACTATAGTTATTACTTGAAAATACACACAAAACATATTAATCTAATAGAACAATTACCTTACCTTTGCACATAATAGATGAAATATAGTTTATATTATTTTTTTTTAAAATAGCAAGCCTTAAAAATTGGATAGCTGTTATTTTATTTTGATTACCTTCAAATTAATTGTGAAATAAAAACATGATAAATAAGTAAACTCCATTACCTTGTTTGGTAGCAAGCTTAACTTAAGAGGTTACACTAGAATGCAGCTTATAATTAAGGAGAAAGCATATCATGCTTGTACTATTATTGTACATAACTAGCAGAGCTTGGGAGATCTAAATGATTATAGTACAGCCACATCATATATCTTATTCGTAAATTTTGAAGCATGACACTAGAACATGAGACATGGACATCTGGATCCCAGGTTCAATTCGCATGATCAGGTGTCATTTTTAATAGTTTATTAATTATATGATAGGGCCATAATGTAACTGTTCAAAGAGAAACTGCTTCCATTCGGATTTGAGAGTGTTATAGATGTTAAATGCATGTTTTATAAAGTGCATCATCATGGCAATTCACAGTTGATGTCTAAGTTTAAAAAGAACAGAGCAGTTATCAAATAAAAATTCTCTTTATGTAACAATGTGTCTCAATCTATTATTGTTGAAGGCACCCTAAATCTACAATTTTCTTTCCTATACATCCTTTCCCATTAACAGTGCGATAGTAAAATATGTGCTGATAGCCTATACTATATTGCCATTATTTTTTTATATAATACCCACAAAAAGGTGTATATTTAAGCACTAAATCATTGGTTAAAAGTTAAGACAATTTTGAATAGCATATCCCTTTTACCCCTCAATCCCCTAAACCCCATTTGTATTTTTATTTAAACTTTAAAAGTAGAAACCAACTCATTTTCAAACGTGTTAACACAAAGAAAGTAAATGTGATATATAAAATCTTATCAAAATATTTCAGATATTTTGGCTATCCTTACTTTATGAGGAATTGTTTTTCATATTTCTTTCAGCAATACTTTTTATTCCTTCTTAAGTTAATATAAAGTTTTTAAACAATCCAAGGCACTTCTATATTGGGCTCATTTTGTGCAAAGATAAGCAACATTTTAACAGTTGCAGTTAATACTATACAACAATGAATTACATGCATGGTCTGATCAATAATATAATTTTATATCATAACTATGATTTCTAACTAAACACACATTTTATTTAACAACAATACAGTTATGACTTTTTAAACATATGTTTTGCTTCTAAGGTTCAACCATATATGAAACCTCGATTTATTAACACTAATTAAGTTTAGTACAATAGGTATCACAACCTAAATTATCACACAAAAAGTATGATCTAAAAATAATGTATATATAAAGATTGGGTTGAAGCAATGTAAGTTACATTCTATCAAAATTGTATTTTTTGGAACAGTATTACTGGTTTGGTATCACATATTTTTCAAAGGCATGAAACTGTACCAATAAAAATTAAAAGTAAACAAGCAAGTATTATATAATGATTATGATATTTTAGTATTATTGAAAGTTATATCATATGTAACTTACAATGTTGTTCAAGTGATAATTCAAATAATAAAAGTTTAAAATGTTAATCTTATGGCCACCTATTGTCAACATTTAATATTTTTCTATTTAGAATAGCACTTTCACAACAAATACTTGTCTTAACCACTATGTGGACTATACATATATATATGTTAAAAATAAAAAACAATAACAACATTACAACATAGATTTTTTTTTCTTATAAAGTTCTGAAAGATGTAATGGCCCCACAAGGGTTATGTGGATGGTGAAAGTTTGGGAAATACTGCTTTACTACATTATCACTACATGAAACATCACAGTTCCTATTTAGCTTTAAACATTTTAAAATATAATTACATCAATGGTTTGTTTCTGTGTGTGGCTACAAAATTATTGCAGTTACCAAAATAGTTTGTAAATTATTTTTATTAACATACCAATACTGTAATACCCATACATGCAACTTAACTAAAAGTGTGATTGATAATTGTGAATAGTTCCATATTTTATCAATAAAGTTTGAGAGTTCTTTCACAAAATCATTAAATATCAAAAGTGTTAACTTCTCTTTTAGTATTTAAATTAATATACAGTCCTTTTCCCAATGGCACATGAAAAATATCCCAAACTATAATAGGATTCTGGTAGGAAGAATCCTTTAGAAAATAAAAATATATTTGTAAAGGTAAACAATGATATTGTTTTAATATATGGCTAGTATGATATAATATAGGTGTTTAATTAAAGAAGTGAGGGCCACAGATTTAATGACTTGGATGAGATATATTATAATACAAATTTATTTAGTAAATTGTTTAACCACAAAAAAAATGTTCTAGCTGAATCGGACTGCACAATGATTTTGGTCTACCTTCTTTCGATTATTAAACAGAATAGAAAGTGAATACATTTTGCGTAAACAATACAAGACTGTTACTTTAGTAATAATTTATGCGCAAGTGGTTTTACACACACATACTTGACATTCTCAAGTCTGCCATTTTAAAATCTAAAGTGCATGGTGTTTATGTGATACTAGTGTACTTTCAGAACAGCATTTAATATCAATGGTAACAATCAGCATCATATTAGTATTGTTTATCAAATTTTTAAGTTAGAAAAAGAATAATTTATTATATTATGAAGTGGTTTTTTAGCACTGTGTATTACTACCTGTTCAGGTTATACACTTATTATGAAGTAAAGTAATTATAAAAAACCTTTGCCATGATTGATAATAATTTAAGCTCTAAGATTATAAAACATACTTAATACACCAAATGCCCCCTTAAAAAATAAAAATTTGTATGGCATAGCAAGTTTTCTTATCACATGAAAGTGTATGTAATAAATTACAAACTGTGTAAATGGAAAAAAATTAATTAAACATTATTAATGTGTACTTTCTAAGAAAATATACATAAATCACATAGACCATATCAATAAATTATTTCCTTTTCTTCTATGAACTTTAAGTTGCATATCATAGGTTTAAGTTGGACATGGAAGATGGTTCATTTAAATGGAATTTAGTATACTTTTAAAACCTATTTAAGTGATTCTTATGATTTTAGGCTTTAAAATTGAGGGAATGATGGTATACCAGAAATGTATGCATTTGCCCGAAGATATGAGAAAGTTTGTGTAGCATATTTTGCAATTATATTTGTCTATTTAAGGCTTCATTTATTGCTATGTTGGTCCAAACCCTGAACGTTACACTAACATCGAATCATTTTACAACCTTCAAAAAGTTTATTTTATTAATATTGATTTAATCATAGACAAAAATATTCTGAGATAGTGATCATGCTCTACTAAATTATATCATGAATAACTCTTTACTGGATATTGTTTGGTCAAAAAAGTATCCTAATATTTTTAAATTATGATGGTTTATTTCGGTTTAAAGTGACAGTAATGGGTTATATGTAAGTTATTGATTAGCGCAGTCTATGTTGTATGTAAAAAATTACGGGGGATATATCATCTATAATAAAAGGCAATATAAAAAAAGGAATAATAGAAGCTTGTACGATAAGCCATCATAGCTGCCTTTTTGATAGCGCCAAGCTGCAAACAATTTCACATGTTGCCATACTGTTTGGCTTGATATGACCATGGGTGGACCATAGGTAAGAGCTAGCATGCCAAGTCAACGCTGTATGTTTAAAGCTGTAATTAGATTTGCCAATGACACATGATCATGCATTGTATAAACAAATGGTAGAAATTGATGTTATTACAGATGTTTCAGTAAGTAGGTGGGTATAATTCAACTAATTTAAACTAACACATAATCAGAATCAAGGATTAAGTTCAATGTAGTGTCTATAAATTCACCCACCATTAAATCAATTTGAGTAAACGGGGAGCATTAAATTTAACTGTGAACTGCTGTAACCCCATTTCTGATAGCTACAGGTGATGTTTAAGAGAGCATTATTCTGGATAGCCTATTGATAAGAGTATTAATAAGCTAAACCAAAGGTATTGGGTTTGAGTCCTGTGTCAAAATACTATTTTTAGCATATTAGTATTTGTATTTTCTTAATGGTTATATTTTAATTTTATGGCTTAAAACAATTTGGTTTTCTAAAACAATGTTAAATGTTTCCTTTAAGCTTCATCTTGCACTATCTTATAATCTCATTATATGTATATTATCACTCTTTCTTATTTAACGTAATTTTAAATTATATATATTATTTATTTAACACTTAGTCTTAGTTATTACTGTTTCATTGAATCTATAATTTACTGTAAGCTTATTTTTATTCTAATGTGTTAGTAAATTTAAAAGTAATCATGCTTAACTAGGGAAGTAAAATTGACATAATAATATTATTATTTATCTTTTTATCCAAATGTATACATAACCTAAATCTAAACAGAATTTTTCAAAGATTCTTTGGGGAAGATCTGTGGTTTAACAATATCTAGAGTGGAAATTATTTTGTTTGAGTTACTGATGTTAAAAAAAAAGCTCTTCTACAATTCTTTTAGAAATAATAAAAAGGTCTACATCTTACAGACCCATCTAATTTCTCACACTCGGCTGTGATCCTTGAACGACCTAATTGACCTACTTAACCTAATGTACTTATTTGGAGCTTCCACTCTCACAGTATTTAAAGACATGAAACATGTTTCATGCTGGTCTTCTAGTAGCCATTCCCTGACATTTCATAACAAAAGATATTGACAGATGAGTCAAATTAATCTGAGTAGTATCAGAAGATATCTTAATCTCCAACTCTAAGATTAGGGCACACTTTTAAATTCTAAGGGGAAAACAAATTTGGTTTGTATTAAAGTAAATATGTTGGTAATATAAAACATGTGATATTTATTAATGAATATCTCTAACAAAAAAGTTAATGTGTTAAGTCAACAAAAGGAAATGCAAATTTAATGAAAACACAGCGGGAAGGGCCTTATTTAACAACTATAAAAGTTACTAGATCTACTTTCCCATACTCATTCGTCAGGTCATGTTATCCATAGTTGTAACTTTCTATAAATATTATCAACACTAATAAAATAATGGTATGGTTACATTAATTTTAATATTGACAGTAAAAACATAAATGTCCATGCTCTTATGGGGGGGTGTTAAGTACTACATAAGCACCTTCAAGGGGTATAGGGGCTCTTGTTTTGCTTATTTTTGCAGACAAAGGGGGAGAAGGGGTCAAAACAGGCAGAGAGATGGACAAGAATGGGATGTGACCTAGCCATCCCAAATGGACAGAAAATAATTTAAAGTGTGGAGTCATGGACTTTAGTACCTAGGCCATCAGAATGATACCTTTATTTTAAATTTCAATTCAGTGTAAATTAAGAAAAAAAATTTTTATATATAATTCTATAACTTTTTAAATATTACCTGTTTAGTACAATAGATTTACACTCAGCTTACAGCAGTATTTTATTGTTAATTATTTCACATCATTAAATTACACTTCTATGTTAATAATTACAAGCAATTTATAAATTTAAAAAAAAAGTTATTCCTGTAAACAAATTACAAAAAAAAGTCTACTAATGTAAGATGAGCAAGGCGGGGTAAGGGTGTGTTTGTGTGCTTAATTTTGCTTACATAAGGGTATGAGGGGTTCCAAAATGGCCAAAAGTGTGCTCATGTAATATTTGAACACCCCCTTACTATATTAGACACTGTGCCACACTGAAAACTTGCAACAATGAATATAACAGAGGTACAAGTAATTGACATATTGTTAAATTTGTGTGTATCTGTATATATCACAGATTGGCAATAAAGGCAACATATGATGAGCGTCACCATAAACAATTCCAGTAAGATAGATATGTACACCAATTAAAGATTAAATATATTGTAACAAAAGGATATGTAAATATATCAAAAAGTAACCAATATAACTTACTGTAACATAAATACAATAGTTAACATTGATAAAATATCAATATAAACAACATTTTACTGTTTTACAATATATTATTTTATTAACATCGCCAAGTTTATTTAGTAAGTAGCTCTGCTACAATGCTGACTATAAATATATCAAAATTATATTCAAACACGGTTGTGCAAAGTAAAATTATTGCTTAATAAATTGTATTTTTAAAAAATAAAAAAATGTAAGTTACGTTTACAAAGACTAGGCCAAAATAAGATTCTGTTGTTTAAATTTTATTCAATATTAATATGAGCTAGCTCCTAAAAATGAATCTTTTTATTATCTTTGGCAATTTTATAAACATTTTTACACTAAATATATGGTATATATAGTAAGAAGACCTTAAATAAAAAAGGAAAAAGAATTTACCAACCACCTCACTCCTATTATTTATTTTTTGTGTCAAAAGTTAAAAAAGACTGGTTTAGTTTTCCATGTTTTATCAGTTAGTTTCACTGTATTACAAAAAGGCAGATTAAAAAATATCTTGAATAAATTATTTTCCAAAATAATTGTTACAGAGATGTAATCAATGGAAACATGTAGAGGAGATCAGGTAGGGAACATTCGTTTTGGGCCCAAGGATGGGAAAAATACTGTTAATTCTGCACATGTCTTTATGATATGTTTTATAATGTAAGTTTTATGTTGACCTACTTAAACTAGCATGTTTATGTAATATTTGGCTGTACTATTATAAGATATCAGCTGTGAACAAAAGTGTTGAAGCAATTTGTTTGAGATGTTAGAGAGACAACCCTATATCACTGTGAGGATTGAAAATCCAAACTTAACATGGTGAAAAAATGAGTTAGTGCAGTCAATCGATATTAAACTCCAGTCTTGAAATACTGGAAACGTCTTGCAGATATGTGCCTTCTCTTTTTATATCCTATGCCTTTCAGGAGTGCACATTATTAGACATAACCTTGAGGATTTGTTGGTATATATCCCTAAAAGAGTTTTTTTTAGCACCGCGTCTTGGCATTCAGGTTATATATACACTTATATGCTAATTACATTAATGACTTAGGAATGGAGAAGGTGGAATTTAGAGAGAGTTTACCTGCATTTGCGTGAAGAGACTGAGAAACCATTTAGGAAAAGCTCCCCTCAGTACACCTGACCAGTATTTTAACCTCAAAGTCCCCATTATCAATAGTTCAGTCTATTGCAAGGGCTTACTTAGACCATGCAGTCACTGAAGCAGGCATTTTAATCATTGATAGCTCTGGTATTAAATAGGCCACCAAACAAAACTGAACAATTAGATTAATATTTATACCAAAACTTGATTAGAAAACAAAATACTTAGGTAAATAGCATTGTAAGATATTTGGTGCCTACTGTGTGGCAACACTGGACACCAGTGGCTTATGTATGGTGACCTGTGTGTATTATAGGCGGAGACTTATATGGGAGTTTACTAAGTTTACTGATAACACCACTTATGTATCTTTAATTATCTAGTTACTAACACAATACAACATGGTGTCGGAAGTTAATATGAACGTGTTCACTCCAACATCAATAAACTTTGAGGCAAATGACTTAGCAGGTGAGTGGAAACGATACAAGCAAAAATTAATGTTTTATCTACAAGTGGCCAAGTTAACAAAAGTAGAGGATGAAGTAAAAATTGGTATCCTGATGTCGACCGTGGGCGATAAAGGTTTGAATGTTTACAATAACTTTGATCTAAGAAGTGTACCTAAGCTTGAAGATGTTTTCAAGTCATTTGACGGCTACTGTAGTCCAAAGAAGAATATTATGGTATATGAAAGATATGTATTTCATAATATAACGAAAAAGGAAGGCCAATCTGTATATTAATTTGTTACAGAATTGAAAATGCAAGCTACCAAGTGTGAATCTGGCGATCAACTAGAGACTATGATTAGAGATTGTATTGTGATGGGAATCAAAGATCTAAAGTTGATGGAGAATATGCTCAGCGATACAGACTTATCCTTGAAAGGAACATAGGATTTTTTCCATGCTGTAGAGACAACTAGAAGACAAATAGAGGATATTCATGGTTTTTCTAGTGGGTCTCAAAACGTGACAATGGATACGTTAACAGGACATTCAAATTGACATGTAGAGAAGACTTTACAAGAACATACAAGGCTTCTTAGTCAAGCTACTATAGGCAAACTCAAGTTAACAGAGGCATTGGTTGTAGTAGGTGTGGGACTCACCATCAGTATAAAAACTGTCCAGCTTATGGTAAAGAATGTTTTTCTTGCAAAAATAAAAATCACTTTGCAAGTATGTGCCCAATTAAAATAGCGGAAGTCAATGCACTGGAAAGTCACGAGTACTGGTGAGGAGATGGTGGTGAGCAGCCAGCTTAGTATGTTAATCTCAAATGTAATATAATTTTGTTTAAAGCTAAAGTTGATAGGGGGGTAGAAGCAAATGTAATTAGCTTAAGTCTGACAAAGAACATTGTCCCTGCTCCTAAATTAGTGCATACTCAAACGATTTAATCCCCCTATGGTAATGGGGTTGTATTAAAACCTATAGGTAGAGTTCAACTGGAGATCAAGGGTATCAACTGTTGTGTTGCAATTAACTTTGAAGTAGTGTCTGATAATGTTGAATGTTTAATAGGATTGAAGCATACTTGTCCCTGAACTTAATCAAAAAAATGTTTGCTTTGAAAACTGATAATCTAATTGATAAATTTGACGATTTATTTAGTGGTCTGGGGAAAGTTCCTGGTAAAACTAAAATGTACACTGATCCATTGGTGTGCCCAGTAGTGGAAAGACTGTGCAGGTTACCACTAAAAGTTAAGTTGAAATTAAAAATGTGCTATTTGATTTGGAGAAAGAGGGAATTATTTATAGAATGGACAAACCAACGGATTTGATGTCAAATTTAATTGCTGTAGGTAAACCAAAGGGAGATCTTAGGTAATATATGGATACAAAAGATTTGAATGGGGCAGTTAAACGACCCCAATATATTATTACTACTATTGAGGAAATTACAAGCCAACTAGGGAATAATACTGTGTTCACTGTATTGGATATGAAGCAAGGGTTTTGGCATCATCATATTTAACCACATTTTACTTTCCATATGGTCGCTTGAGATTAAATAAGTTGTGTTTTTTAATATCTTGTGCTCCTGAAATTTTTATGAAATGATACATTGATATTTTTGAGACATAGAAGGAGTTTTTCCATATTTTGATTACTTGATCATAGCAGCTAAGGATGGAAACGAACATGATGCAGTCTTGCTCAGAGTGTTTGAAAGAGCTAGGAGGTACGGTGTTATATTTAATCAGGAAAAGTTGCAATTTAGAATGCCCAGTGTGAAATGTATGGTTTTTATAATCAATTCGGAAGGGGTTTGCCCATATTCGAATCAAGAGCCATAAGAGACTTACCAAGACCATCAAATAAGAAGTCTTTAATGCGTTTTTTGGGGATGGCAAAGTTTCTATCAAAGTTCATTGCTAACTTTTCTGCTTGCACTAAAAGTTTGAGAGATTTGACTAAAAATGATGTGGACTTTAACTGGGGGCCATAAAATGATGAGGAGTTTGGTAATTTGAAAAAGTTGCTTACTAATGCACCAGTTTTACACTTCTATGATAACAATAAGTCATTGGAAACACAAATTGACAGCTCACAAGGTGGTATTGGGTCAGTATTGTTACAGAATGAACATCCTCTAGGATTTGCATCAAGAGCTCTGACAAACACAGAGGAGCGCAACTCACAGATTGAAAAGGAATTACTTGTCATTGTTGTCGCCTTAGAAAAGTTTAGTAATTCTACATATGGCAATTTGGTGCAGGTAAAGACAGATCATCATGCATTAGTGAATCTTGTTTTTAAAAAAAGGTATGGAATAAGTATCGCCTAAACTTCAAAGATTGATGTTAAGATTAATTAAGTATAATATAGTTATTTCATATATTCCAGGGAAAGAAATGTATATAGCAGATACACTTTCAAGAGCCTATCTGACCAATGAGATCGCTGATTTGTCATATTCTCTTTACACTGTTCATTGTAACTATATTAGTAGTGATTTAAATATCTCTGAAGAAAGAAAGCAACAATTTATTGAGGCAACCACTAGAGATAAGGACTTGTTGGAATTAAAGAGGCATGTAAATTTCGGCTGGCCCAATAGAAATTATGTGCCTTTTAGCCCTACCTGGTATTGGAATATTAAAGATTATCTAGGAGAAGCTGAAGGCTTGTTATTTTTTGAGAATAGATTAGTGGTTCCCAGGGCCATGGTGCAGGAGTTGTTTGATTTATTGCACGAATGTCATTTTGGAATTGTAAAAACAAAATGTGCTAGGCAATGCTTGTTTTGGTTAAATCTGAGTGTTGATATTGAAAACTTCATTGGCACATGCAATATATGCTTGTCAGTATTTAATAATAATGTAAAGGAACCAATGAATCCATATTCGGCATCAAGCCATCCTTGGGAACGTGTTGGTTGTGATTTATTTCAGTTTGAGGGTTGTATTTACTTAGTGTGCTATGATTCATTCTCAAATTGGTTAGAATTACATACTATAAAGAGTAAATATATGGAAAAAGCCATGTCAAGACTAAAGTCTATATTTGCTAGGCTGGGTGTTCCTAATATCTTGATCAGTGATAATAATCCATTCGATAATCATAGTTATTTAGAATTTGCAAAAAGTGAAACTATAGGGCAGTTTTTTCAATTAATAGATTTAGCCAATCTAATGGATTAGCTGAAAATGTGTTAATATAGCCAAAAATATTTTGAGGTAGTGCAAACTTAGTAATCAGGATGTGTACTATGCCTCGTTAGGATACATAAACTTTCCTGTAAAGAATTTAAGATACTCTCCAGCACAATTAATGATGTCAAGAATGTTAAAGTCTCGGATATCGTGTACACTCTCTTAGTTACTTCCCATTTCTGTGGACTATGAAAAAATTACAAGCAGATACGAATACTAGTAGTGTAAAACAAGAATATTATTATAACAGGGGAGCTGTACCTTTGAAACCATTGCAAGTTGGAGATCTTCAATCTTATAAGAATAGAATTGAGGACTCTTAGAGATAGTTAGAATGAAGTAGTATTTGAAAAATGTCTATCATTTAGGTCTTACTGTATAAGTACAGGTGGAGAAGGAATAGTAAAGAAAAATATAAAATTTATTTGGCATAGATTTATCAAATATAAAGAACCTTCAGTGGGTCAAGGATTAACTGATAGAAACGGGTATAAAAAGGGGGGAAATATTGATTATGATTTTGTTGATTTTTCATATGAAAAGGTGGCAGTAGTCCCCAATGTTTCTGAAAATGTTTGCAACAACACCTTTAACACACTAGATTTGTAAATTATTAAATGAAATGTGAAAAAGAAATGATAAACTATCTTTCTCAAGCCATGGAATTTGTTAATCAGTAAACTTAAAAAAAATTGTCATAAATGGTTCAAAATCAATGTAAAGAAACTAGTTTGTTATACAAGGTTCATAAAAATAACTAAGGGTCATATAAAAGTTTAGTTGATAGTAAAGTTCTCCCTTTTAACCACATTTTTGAGGTACAAATATATAAAATTTGTGTAACTATTATAAATATGTCAAGTGACAACATTTATTTTATTCACATAAATAAGTTTTGTATTTATTAGAGAAAAAAATCAAACTAACTCTATATATTTAAAGCTATTCCTTTTTTGGTTAAGGTCTTCAATTGCTAATATTACTTCTAATAGCTATATTTCTTATATTTGAAAACTTGCCTTTAGATCCCTGTTTGTGCCTATTTTTCTAATATATCATTTCATCTTATCCGATAAGCCTGCTTTCTGAATGGACTCTTAATATACAATTATACATATTTCATATTTGTCTACAAAAATAGATCTAACCTAATCTATAAAAATAAGTGCAATAATTGTCTTCTTGTGCACAGATCAACAAATAAAAAATTGTACATTTAAACTATTTATTTATACTTTAAATTAATAGTGAAAGAATCATCTGATTCTTGTTCAAATAGAGCGATCCCATGAAATAAGAATTTTCAATATTTCTATAGATAATATGTTTTCAAAATTAACTAAAATTGGTTTTAACATATACACTTGGAATAATGTTGTCATTGAATACATTATGGACTAGGTGGGATCAATTAAATTATTTAAATGTTCTAATGTAGATACTCAACTTTGATGCCTGGTGTTGCCAAGAAATTCTTCTCAAGAAGACTCTCCAAGACTTGAACAGTGCGACAAAATGTTTCTTCTATTCTGAGTCCGACAACTTAGCTCAGTCAATAGCAGTGTGTCTGTCTTTTGAGCTAAGGGTTCAATTTGGAACATGGCCAAAAATGTACCCTTCTATAGTGAAGAATTTATGGCCTGGGTTTGGAGGTTGTGTCTCTTCTAGATTTAAGTTAGTTTATAAGTTATGTTTTGATATAATCAGTCAGTCCAAAAAGTGCAAATTAAATACCTTAAGTAAATTAAATTAAATTCTATTCCGATATATTTTTCTTGTTTGTTGATTTAGAGCAACTTTTCTCCACTTTGCTGCACCCAATTTACAAGTAATTATATCCAACAAATTTCAGTCCAGGCCACAAGCCTAGATTTATCTTAATTATATTAAGGTCATTAATTAATTAAACAACTGAATCTGATTAAATGTTCAGACTTCCCTGCACCTTGGCTAAGGATGAAATTAACAATCCTATTCAAGGGCTTTATCATCGTGTTTCCATAAATTTTTCCAAGCCTCATATTTTGAAAGTTTTTTTTTTTCAAAGTTTCCTTGATAACATTTAAAGAGTAACTTAGGTAAAAGAAATTACCCAATAAATTTCTTTAATTTTTAATCCAAAAGAATAAAGTCCCAAACCATGAAAAATACAATAAATAGATTGATGCCTGGAATGAATTTCTATGATTTAATCACTTTACTTAACAAAATGGATCAAATTGTCTTCTAGAAAAGTGGACATTTTCTTTGAAATAAACAATTTATATATTGTTTCTGAAATATGAACAATTTATTAGGAAGGGTGTTTTTCGAATTGTATATTTTTTCCCCTTCATTAAAAAGATGTTGGAAATTTATGGAAGTTACAAGGTTCTGACCTTTAATATTGTGTTGATTGTTAGAGCAGTGTGGACACAAGAAATCCCCCCAAAACTAATGCTATAAGACCAAAAAGCTCTGTCCTGAGCTCAGTTTTGGTGTGTGTTTTATGTCGCAGCAGCACTAATGGCAGAATCACGTGCAAGATGTCAGGCACCATGAAGCTCACATCTCGTATCACCTAGTAGAAAGAGATGTCCGCTTATGGTACATTGGTTCTAAAGCGAGGTTAATATAAAAGGTTACTTTTTTTAGCACTGTGTCTTACTACCTCTTCAGGTTATATGCATACATACTAAATAAGCTAATGTGCTAGAGATGATGAAGGTTGAACTCAGAGGAAATGTGCCTGCATTTGTATGAAGGGAGAGTATAAAACCATTTAGGGAAAAAAGAAACCTCAGTGTAACTGATCAGGATTTGAACCCCTATCTCCCTGTCATTGGCAGTCTAGTCTAACACAAGTGTGACACCTTAGACCATGTGGCCACCAAAGCTGGTAAGGTTACTAATAACAAGCAACCTTTTACTGACGGAAGCATCACTAGGATAAGTCATAGATTTATGTATAGAAAGAGAGAGCTATAAACAGGGGAAGATTTATGACTCTGCCACCCATAGGCACTAGATAATTTGCCACCCACCTTTCCTACCTTCATTTATCCCCATCTCCCACTACCGCCCATCATGTAATGCCACACATGTACCCCATATACGTAAGTGCTAACTGTGGAGTAATAGATAAATAGTGCTTACATTATTTTATTATTTATTATGGTGAGGTTTTAAAAGTAGTAAGAATCTAAACAAAGACTTAAATATTTAAATAAATACTCTTACACTACCACAACACAAAAATTCAAATATTATGTAGTTTATAAAAATATAAAGTTTGCATTAGTATATTGTAGAACAAGTTACTACGGATAAAATATTAGCATGTGCACAATAAAAAAAATATTCTATCATATATTTTGTTTTGATTTCTGTTGAGCAAACTGGTCAACGATGCCAGACAAATTATTTTTTCTAAAAATTGACCTTCAATTGAGATGATTGCTAGTAAATTAAGGCGATCCTCTGTCATGTTGGTACACAGATATTTGTTACTCTTCTCAGCCCCGAGATGTACATTCTACTGTACAGTTAAAAGCTGAAGTACAGGTTAGTTAATATTAGTAGGGCAATGTCGACATTTGGGCAGATCATTTGTGGTTCTTTTTTCGTATAAACTCACAACTCAAAAGAAAGTTTCTTCCCGAATTTAGTGTTTGTTTGAAGATGAGCCTTTAAGTGCAATAACTCTTCAAATAGTGTATCCTCAAGATCCTCAGGAAATTGAGTATTCAAAAAGTCTACTGCTTCCCCCACCTGATTAAGTGCCAATTTCTCAATTTAAGTGACAGCCCTAAAAATTTTGTTTATTTGGACATAAGCCTGTTTCCTCTTCAGCTCTGATTTTAAGTTATCTGTGATGGCAAGAAAGGTATTTATTCTGAAGCTGTCTCTACTACTAAATCCCGCATCCCCATATGAAGACTCGTCATGATGTAACTTCCTTTTCTTCTTGCGTCGTTCATCATGTTCATGTTAAAATACCTGAAAGCGCTTTTGCTATTTCTTCAACATAATCAAACTCTTCTCGATTAAATTTGAGAAGCAAAATCAATGAACCATAAAGTTCAATGAGAAAACTCAAATCAAGGCCAATATTTTGAAATTTCTTGTTTGTAGCATTTAGTCTCTTCTCCAGTAGAAATGCCCCAAATTCTACCATAAATGCTGTTTCTCATCATCTTAACTTACTGCAGGGACTTCTGGATTCAACACAAGTAATTAACTTCTGTGTGTAGTTCCTTACTAAAATATGTTTCAAGAAAATATCACTCAAAAACCATATATAAATGCATTAGATAATATTTTATAGGCACAGAGCCACTTTTAGAATGTTAAAATGATATTAAACAATGGAAACAAAAACAATTATAGTTTTAAAAAAAATCAGAAAACTACAAGCTTTCAACTTGCTATACCTTAAAACAGGTATTTGAAGTTACTTTTGAACCAAAGAATTGAAATGAATTAAACAAACAAACATGATTATTTTAATACTATATATAATTTTTAATTTTCAGTGTAGTATAAAACAACCAAAAAATGACATAAAAAACATAATTTTGGTTTGAATTTTTTATTTCTTAAAAATTTTGATCAAATAATGAATGAATTGCCGGTATCGAGATAATTCTGGTACTTGGCTTATGCCATCTATTTTCCGGCTAGCTTGTTTTATATTCAATACCTATCATTATAACATGGGTTCAATGCCGCAAGTGTATTTTAATTAGGCCAAACCTTATTGCAATTGGAGATAGAACAACATATAGCACACGTACATTAAGAAAAGAAATTAAGAATAACAAAGATGTTCTCACCTGATGAGCAGATCCTTCTCCATGAATAACATTCTTAACAAACTGGTCCCATCCCCCTGCAGTTACATGAAGTAAAGCGATCCCTGTAATGCCCAGAACTTTACGAACAGTCACGGCAGTTTTACAGTCAGCCAAATGAACAACAAGAATAGTAGACCATATCTCTGTCACAGTAAAGAACAATTGATGATTCCACTGTGAGTAAAACTCATCATTCCAATAGTTGACATATGACCACCATGAATAGTAATGTGCAAAAATAGACGTGAGAAAAAGAAGAAGCATGGAAGGGCGAATTTGATGCTCCAATACTAAAACGATCAAATGACGGAAACACTCATACAGAACAATGATGCACAGCACTGTAATGATCCATATTTTCAGTGTATTACTTGTTGCATTGAAGTACATATGCTTGTAGGAGGCCACTCCAGATTCATATGTGCCTGAAATGATAACAATATCCCATTGTACATTTTAATTAAAGTAACTACACAATAAATTCCTAGCCATTTAGGCACATAGTACAAAAATTGATATAGCAATTAGCATTATAGATTTGTTCAAATATGGGTTCTCATTCACATACCAAAATAAACCTATTTTACATTAGTTAAGTTACATAGATAGAAAAACACAGACTTGAATTGAGTAATAAAATAAAATGATAAAAAAAATCTTTCTAAGTCTATAAAATTTTATTAACGCTGTTAAGTACAAAGAAAAATAATTATTAATTTGTAATTTTTAAAATGTACAGAACATGAAACATAAAATTGATAAGCATTACAGAATATTGTATTAGAGTAACTTAAAAAAAGAGAAATATTAAGCAATCTTAATAAAAACAAGTTTGTTATACTTCCACCTAATTACACTAATGAGTTAGGGATGAATAGGACATAATTTAGAATAAATGTGTCAACATTTGCAAGAAGGCATGTTAGAAAATTGTTTAGGGGAAAACTACCCTCTGACACAACTGAGAACTAAGCCCCAATAGCCCCATCACTGGCAATCCACTTTAAGGCGAGAATAAAACATTGGACCATGTGATTGCCATTGCAGATGTTTGTTCAATGAAATTGAATTTAAGTCGTTAATAAACAGGACTAGAGGGTCATTCCATATTACATCACCCAGAAAATAATTATTTGGTTGAATGACCAGTTTTGCTTTTTTTAATATTTTGCACACATGATCCAGGCCCAAGAAAATCTTTCCGGAAATCAACTGCAGCATCATGGATTCCATTATCAAGTGTCATTAGAATTTATTTAGTGTTTTACTACCCGTTCAGGTTATGCGCTTAAGTACTAATTATGCTAACGATTTAGGAGTTGGGAAGGTTGAATTTAAAGGAAGTGAACCCACATTTGCATGGAAGGAGTGTTTAAAACTATTTAGGAAAAACCACCCCAGTTCACCCGACCGAGATTTGAACCTCAATCTCCCCATCCTCAGCAGTCAAGCTCAACACGACAAGCGTGTTAGCCAACTACGCCACCGAGGCGGGTTATAAAGTATAAAAACTATGTTTTTAAACAAAATTTATGCTAAATTTCAGCCATTTCGGTTACATTTAGACATAACTTACAGTGACAGAAATGTAGCCCACTTTAAGAGTAGAAGAATGGTTCCTGTCCCAAGTTTCTATATCTTTTAAGTTTTTGTAAACATCAAAATATGTCAAATTTTGCGTTGGCCATGTTGGAAAGGTGGCCGTACCAGAAAAACTGGTAGGAGTAAATTTAAAATAAAAATGTTTTTAAATACTGGAACATGTAGGAATATGTAGGCAAAAATATTAAAATTTTCAAAAATGGCCATGCAACCTCCTCTGGGTGAATTCATATGGAATGACCCTAGAACTAGAGTGTTGACTATGAAAAAGTAGTTATCATTAACATTTAACAATAGAGTAGCAGAGGGTTTCCTAAACTAAACTATGCACCATGAAATATTACAATATTTTCACTGAAATGACATTTAGCTCACGTGATTTTAGGATCGGACCAACAATGTGTTGATGCAATGTGAAGAAATACACCTAACGGACATTGTACAAACCACTAATTGTTTTGCTTTTAGTAACACATAGTAATACTAAATGGCACTCAATGTCAAAATTAATTTTAATAGAGTCTATTAAACTCTGAATTGTTCAAGTAACTGCAGTGTGGAAGGCAGTTGTTTCTCAACCTGCTGTGCGAACAGGTGTGATCAGTGCATCAATGTGTATATAGTGACTGGATTGTTCTAGTTATTTATTGAACTTTCTCCTACTATATTTGGTGTTTGTATGAAAATAGCTGTCTCTGCAACCTTGATTCAGTGAAGATCGTAGCAAATGAATGGTGTTGTAATCAAGTTAACTTTTAAAAGTTGTACTTATCTTCCTAAAAATGTAAAAGTTATTATTAAACATAAGTATTAATAAAATTGTAGAAGTGAAAATAAAGATAACTCACCACAAACTAGTGGCGAGGATGAAAAAATGCAGAAACATCATAAATATGGCAGTTATTTGTATTTTGGCTTTACATCAACTTACCAATGAAGAGATCTCGCAGTGTGTAGGCCTACTGTGTATGAACGTTTTGACACTAGAGTGCATGCTTCCAAGTAAACTAAAACACCATCATCGAAACATAGTTTGTAAACCTCTCTAACATTTTACCAAAAAAAATAAAAGAATTAAGACAACAGCAGGTTATTGTAAGCCATTCTTTGCTAGCATCATACAAGGTTGTATATAGTCACAAAGCGTACAAAACACCATTACAATAGCAGAACTAATTCTATTGGCTGCTGTAGATTTGCTGAACATTATGATCTGTGAGTCTGTAGGGAAAATGCTTTCAAATGTGTCTTTGAATAACAAAAGATACTAATAAGTCGCAGAATGCAGCACATGGTGGAGGATCTCAATGATCAATTAATTGAAAAAATAAAAGGGAAGTATAACTGCAGTACAAAGGGTCAAGACTTGTTTGAGATCATGGACACATTTGTGTTTGAAAATAATTTGGAGTGGACAAAGTGCATTGGTGTCTGTACTGATGGTGGTTGTTTGATGTCTGGTCGTTAAGGAGGATTGCAGGTACTTTTCAAAGAAAAGCTCCAGATTCAATGTGGACCCACCGCATCATTCACAGAGTTCAAGCACTTGCATCAAAGTATCAGTCCCCTCCACTGAATTTGATCTTAGAATGTGTGGTGAATGTGGTAAACTTTATAAAAACTCGGCCAGTGAAAGCAAGGTCTTTCAAATAATTGTGTGTGAATATGAGAGCTGAATAGATGTCTTTATTGTACTAATGCCCCTCGCAATGGCTCTCTTTTGGTAATGTATTGAAAAGCACCTATCACAGCTTATCAACTAGTTATAAAAATATTTTAAAGAAATTAGTATCAACAAGTTCGCATGGATTCAAGAGCCATTCAGGGTCAAAGCTCCATTTAGATTTACTTTTGTAGAAGATGAAAATCTTATTGAGCTGACTTGCGACAATACACTGAAGACAAAATTATGCACCATGGAAATGACTTTTGGATATTAGTAGAAAATGAATATTCGCTGCTAGTGGTAAAGCTCAGAGAATCTTAATTCTATTTGCAACGTCATATTTGTGTGAAGATGGGTTTTCGGCAATCGCTGTAATAAAAAGCAATTATCATGCAAAAATCAATATGGAAAAGGAAATTAAGGTGGTTGTGTAGAGTTTGATCCCAAAATTTGAGAAGAAGTGCAGTGAACAACAGGTTCAACCATCCCACTCATCACAATTTATTTATTCAGTAATTTGATTGTTTAAATCTGAAGGCCTACTTATTTTATACTTTTTACATAAATTGTTTGTGAATTTGAAATAGGTACGGTAGGCTATGTGTTTCATTTTCTTTCTAACTTAACCAAACTAATCACATTAACTACGCACTCCAACTGTTAGGTATGTTAGGCCTTATTCTGATATTGGGTGCTGTGAACCGAAACAGTTTGAGAACCACTGGAGTAGTCTAAAAGAGTTTTTCAACAATATTAAATTCTGCATTGGTTGTTGCATGGACTAATATGTCAATTTGTGTGTTAGACTGTCTTTTCGGTGAGGGAGAAATTATAATTTGAATCTCAATCAAGTGTAAGCCTGAGGTTGACTTTTCCTAATGGTTTCACAATATTCTACCTTCCTCAACCCAATAGCACAAATTATGTAATAGTAAAGGCCTTATCTTAACAATAATAAAAATTGAAAATACAAATTAAAGGCCTAGAGGCTTCTTTATATTTATTTAATGTACCGTAAGTGATAACGTTGAAATTGGGGAGAGTAAAGTTGTGAATTTTTTATTATTTTTTAAGCACTGCATCTACTACATTCGGATTATATGGTTAAATGTCGTAATTAGGTACTCTAATGCTTTTGCATTTGGGTGGAAGGAAAGTGGGAACATTTAGGAAAATCCACCATCAATACACATGACCGAGATTCAAACCTCGATCTCCCTGTCAACAGTAGTCTAAGAAGTGTGTCAATTTTTATTTAACTAATTACCAAACAAATGTAATTTGAAAATATGTTCTCACCTTTGAACACAGTATCCCAACAGGAACAAGTGCATAACTTCCGATCAACATTGCGAGAGTATTTTTTCCAAAAATAGTAAAGTATAAATATGTGTAATGGTGGAAACAAAGCAGGGGCAACAGCGCCACACACTTTCGATAAAACACTAATACATCTCCTAGTGTGAATATTATCACCTCCAGTCATTGGAATAAATGTATTCATTTCAATAACATTAATACGAAATAGGCCTATATAGTTTCATTACGTGTTGTTTTAGTACCAGCAATAAGACTGAGAATATTTACTTTATATGAAATTTTTACTATACTAGGCCGATAATTATTACAAATTTTCTTCACAATCAAAGTTTATTCAAACCAGTAAAAGAATTACAGAACGTATCTACTTTGCACATAAGATAAAACCAATACTTATTATCTCTGTTGATCTTAAAAAAAAAAGTTTAATGATAGTGAAGGTAATATACAAATTAAAACTTAACTGTCAAAAATTAAATTCAATAGAGACCATAAAGGTTCTCAAGACATATTATTTATATTTTTAAGAATAACTAAATATGTTTACAATAGTAAAAATTATTAAATCAAAAGATTCATTTAATAATAGCAATGTTAGTTTAAACATAGTCACAGATTACATACTCGTTTGTTGTTTCCAATGGCAACGGATATCCGGGGCTACCAACAAAATCAATAAATTACCATTTTCGTTCCTTAAAATAGTTATTTAGGCTGTAAAACTCGACTTTTTAGAAAACATTAAAGTGGCGGGCATACTTGAACTAAATTAGAGTAACCTCGATGCGTTTCTGCGTTCATTCTAAACTAAAGCTACCCTACCACATATTAAAACACAACTTATCAAATTTGTGTGTAAAATATTCAATTGTGCTCCATTTGTTATCATATTATGTGCCCAATCAAGAGCATTTTTGCTTTCAAATTAACCATTTAAAAAAACATTTAATGTGACTAGCCAACATTTGCTCTGCCTATCCCTTGGAATGTGGAAAACCTGGGTTCAAGCTATTCCAACACAATAGAAAGAAAAAAGTAATCAGATTATATTTTATCGTTCTATTGTGCTTCGTTTGTGCTTATAAGTTCCTTACATTAACATTAAGCTGTAAAATTAAGACTTTTAGAAAATGTTTAATATGGTGGGATCACTTGAACTCAAGCAAGCTGCTTCATGTTGAAAAACACAACATACCAAAATTGTGTTTCTATCATTATATTGTGTTTCTTTTGTACTCATATGAAGCCAACATAAGCATTTATAGAATAAAAGAATAAATTAAACTTAATAATTAATTAGGAGTACCGACTTGAGATCTTTCAGTTCCGTTAAATGTAGAAAACTTAAATCTGGTCCATCACAAATTGACATATATATATTTGCTTTGTCACTCGATCCTCTCCACATGCCCTAACCAACGTAAGACGCTTCTTTAACATTGGCTTATTAGATTCCCTTTCTAACCACACTCCTTCAGCATCCATTCTTAAGTTACTCAGTCCCTTCGAGTTTTTTCTGGATACATTGCTTAGATATATCATTCCAACAGCACTCACATTGCTCTTGTGTTTCTCCAGACAAATCCACGCTTTATATTCTTAAAACCATTTATACACGTTTATATACTGACAACTTTATCACTTTCGGTACTACTTAATTCTTTGCAATAATCCAAATACATCTCAACCAGCCCTCTGTGGGGACAGTACCTTAGCCGTATCGTCTAAGTCCAACCAGTCACCACAGATAGCGAGTTGTTAAATTACAACATAAAAAAGGGGTAATCACAAGGGACCTATTTTTATCAATTTTCAGCAAGCCCAACAACACCCTTGTCTTACCAGAGATATTATGGCTAAGCCTAAGGGACATAACCATGAGGTAGTCTGGGTTCAGACAAGAACAAGCGAAGGTAACAAATACAGCCCGAGGGCTCGTTTATTTGGATGATTATCAGCATCGTATAATTTGTACAATTTGGTATATCCAACTTTGATAGAAATCAATACTCGGGTATGAATAACAAAGTAATACTCCTCATAATTAAAGATACAAAACAGGATATCATTATTTGACATTGACAGGGAAATCGTCCCTATTAAAAACTTAAAGGTGTACAAATAATATACCTCCCTATAAGAATATAATGCTCTCAAAACTGTAAGTTAACATTTCCATCAAACTAACTTTTAATAGGTCTCGATTATAGTAGACATAACATATAAGATTAAAGTCATCTGACTGTTAACATTATAAATAACCTAATACCTAACATTTCCCATGAGATAGTAAACAAACCTACAAGAATTAAAGTCATCTAACAGTTACAAGACTTGGTGTCTCCCACTTAATCAACAAACACATAATAACTCCAGATAGACTGACTCCTTATGACAATGATTCCAACCCTGACCTGAATATAGAAAGATCATGGTCAAAGTTTAATCTCCCTCTTTTACAATATTTTGCCTACACTTTGCCATGATTTGAACCATGACCTGAAATATACAATGTTCATGGTCAAAGTTTAATTTCCCTCATTTACAATAAATTTCCTAAACTCCTCCAGGATTTGAACCATAACCTGAAATATACAATGTTCATGGTCAAAGATCAATTTCCCTTATTTACTTATGAATTTCCTAAACTCCTCCATGATTTGAACCATAACCTGAAATATACAATGTTCGTGGTCAAAGATTAATTTCCATCCATAACAATAGCTTACGTTTAAGACGATCCTAGGGGCCTACAAAGCGGCCAAGTATTCCTTATACCTAACCAGCATCAAAGAGTGCCATTCATTGCGGGTCACAGGCTTATATTTGATTCTGCTCAGCGGGGGAAACTTGTCAGGAAAGAATTACATCATCGAGTCGTCACCAATATCCAATCACAAGGTCCCACTCTTCCACAGCGCAGTTGAGACACACATAGCCACGGGGGTGGGGGTAACCTCGGACGCCCGAGCCACTGATATCCACTTATAATTGCACTCTCGCGCATGCGCGCTTCGAACGGATTGTCTTATTTTGGAGAAGAGATGAGTAAGTGGCTGACTTCCCATTCAAAGTTTTATGCAGTGCGTACAACAAGGTCGTTCCGTGGCTTGATTGTTGTTGTAGTACGAGACCTCGGCTTTTCTGGTGAATAGGGTGAGTAGAAAACTTTTGTTGGTGCCGGGTCAGTCTGTAGCCACGGTACACATCCAACTTCACTCCTATATGCATTCATGCGTTTGTCGATTTTACCATATATTCTTCCATTTTTACAGAACATTCTGCCCAGATACACAAAATTATTTACTTGTTCTAACAGTTTTCTATTTGTTCTAAGTTGACAATCATGGCCTGATTCGTCCTCAATAATAACTATCCCCGTAGTTTTGGATAAATTTATACGAAGATCCATTCTGTATGTTGCCACATTCAAACGATTTAATACATCATGCCAGTCATTTTCATTCTCAGCCATTAATGTGGCATTATCTGCAAATAAAAGCACTCTCACATTCACATTGTCCATTTGTACACCAGCCGCGTCCTCACTGGTATCCCTCATACACAATTAACTATGAATACATTAAACAATCATGGAGATATCGCACAACCTTGTCAAACACCCTGTACAATTTAAAACCATTCACTCAAAGCTCCATCCACACTAACACACGATTTACTTCCACCATACACTGCCATTATTACATTTACTAACCGTACATCCACACCATACTCTCTCAGAACATTTCATAACATATTACCATTCGCCCAATTATGCGCTTTCTCCAGATCAATGAATGCGAAATAACATTTCTTCCCTACTGCCATACATTGTTGAAATGCAAATATCTGGTCCGTGCAACCTCTACCAGACATAAAAACAACATTGCGCATCCCACATCCTGCTCACAGTGTTTTCGCGCACCCTTTCAATTAAAACTCTTCCAAAAACTTTGCTTGGCATAATCCACAAACTAGTCTCTATATGATTCTCACATTCCCTCTTACGCCCTTTGCCTTTGGACTATAGAACAAAGATAGCATTCTTCCAGTCTAATATTTCTAGCACAAGCACTGCTGAAAGTTCTTGTTTACAAAATAGTACAAATGGATTTACTACCACCTGTTCTGTGGGACATGCATAGCCAATAATAAATATCGTCAAATCATAAATTGAATACAACAGTATAACGAAGCGTAGAAGTAAAGAAAATGCGTAACCACTTTGTACTATTCGATAAAGTATTTTAAAAAAATCTTTCGTGTACGGTTCACTAAAAAAACCACGTTAGTTAAATTGTGTCTGTTGAACCTTGAAACTAACATAATTTAAGTTTTTCCTGTGATATTAAATCAAGTTTGACTTTTAATTGGTTCTGATGCTATACAGTCAGATTATTCTGGTAGATATATTTCTCAGTAACAGAACAAATAAGGCAATATTTCCTCTTTATTTTAAATCATATTTACAGTAATAGTAGTTGATTATAAAACAAAGAAAATGTATTTATATCAAACAATGATGTCTACAACAAGGCATTTCGAGCGTGAAC
The DNA here is from genome assembly GCA_902151425.1 of Timema shepardi. NCBI lineage: Eukaryota > Metazoa > Arthropoda > Insecta > Phasmatodea > Timematidae > Timema > Timema shepardi. The sequence goes on from CABFVX010000050.1 coordinate 564,471, forward strand.
ACAAAAACTAATGTTCATCTGTTGTGTGTACTGGCATATAATTAGCTAGAATTTCTGTTTGCATTCTCATATATACAAGTGTTGTCTATTATCAAGTCCATGCGTAGCGCATAGAAAAAATCAATTATCTTTGTGTGTTGTGCACGATTACTCATAGATTATTAACACTATAGTTGAATATATGTATTTTAATTTGTTATGTACAGTGATATGCACTATTTTGTGTTGGATGTACGTTATGAATGAATATAATCCAACATTAATGTAAATGTAATCAAACAAGTGGAAAGCCAAATAGGCCTTATCTCATATGTATAAAAGCTAGTAGTGCAATTTTAATTTAACATGGTAATATCTGCCTTACAAATTTAGGGGCTATGCCATTTGAATTTAAATCTATAAACGAGGTCAAATCAGTTACGCAAGCCCAGTTTAAGTAATGACTGATAAGATTAATTTAAAGAAATAACTTTTTGAAAACCAAATTAAGATATTCTGACATGTTTCTATACTTTTATTATTAGACGTGACACTTTGTATCTTTACAAATTCACCACATCGCCTTTCATTCGTTTCTCCTAGTGTCATAAAGGTAAAACACGGTGCTTATTAAACTCATTCGAATGACTAAGGCATGGTTTATATTCATGCCTAACGCATATCTAATAGTAATTAGTGCAGAGCATACAATGCACAATAAGAGATAAACAATAATTTATAATGAAACATATTGTATGAGATCCTATGTTAATCGATGGTCTTTTATTAATAGAACATGGCTTAGCTTTTTTTCACTTTTGGTTAAGGTGTATAAAAATACTCCAACAAAGGCTTTATTCAGAAAAAAATTGTTATTTAAACAGTATATTTTGAAAGTTGAAATCAGCTTATTTAAGTTTTGGCCATTCTACTATTAAATCAAATTTGAAATATATTTGGTTCTGATTTTATTATTGCAATGATTATCATTGTAGGCATAGTTATCAGTAATAAAAATAAATGGTACGGAACTCCGCATGGAATTTCTCGCTCTATTGTTTGAAAATGGAGATATTTACTCAAAACTCGTAATATATGTGAAACGAAATAATATACACTAGCAAACACAAGCATAAATCTCAATATACTTATGTAAAACTATTTTTTCTTAGTCCCGGTTTTAAATTTTATCATTTTGTTTATAAAGAATTAATGTCCTCATTTATATGTTTGGACCGATAAAAAAGATCAATGTTGGGTCCACAAGGGTCAACTTCCGGTTAACTTTTTCTACATTTTATTAGGGGTTGTAAATCTTTATGCTATCAAATTGCTATTAAATTCCTTATTTATAAATTTGGACCAATAAAAAAATGTAAATATTGACTATTGAGTCTAAAATAGATATAGATCATTGTTGTATAAACAATACGCCTAGGAGATTTAAGGAAAAGCAACATAAACTTTTAAAGGCCTACTTATATTTAGTTACTCTATGTTAAAGGAGGATTATTACGTTAAAACTTAAGTGGTATCTCTTTACGACTAAAGTTCACAAAATTGTATTAATATATTTGTCAATATCTCAGAAACTGTTGGATTTATAAAAATATATTTCATATAAACGTTTTTTGTAAGTTATGAAGTTTTTCAAATAGTTTCGGAGATACGGAAGTATCTGCTTCTGTAAAGTACCCTAAAATTCATTTTCATGGTAAAATGAAAAAAACCTGTTTATTTATAATCTTCATCAACACCTAGATACGAATTTTAATCAAAATCGTGAGCGTCGATTTTGAGAAAATCGATTTTTTCTCTTTTCGCACTTTCTTAAACTACTTTTAATTTTAAGTTTAAACAGATACACAGACAGACGTCATTGCAAAGACCACTTTTTAGGGCTTAGGAGGTCTTGAGACGTCGACATCCATCAACATTTCAGGTTAGATTGTCTTTTGCGGTCGCAATACTTTTACCTTTTGTGTTCAAAAAGAATATATATATTTATTTATTTATTTACGTATAGTTTGTAAGTTTTTGGTTTTATAAAATTATGCTTCTTATAAAATATGTGTATTATATAAAGAGACCTACTTATTTGTGATGATAAGTAATTTCATATTTCAAATAGTTTAAGAGATATTATATAAAAAAAAAAGCTAATTTACGCATAAGAACGGAACCCTCACAGTCTTTTTTCCGAAATATTGAGAAAAGTCATTTGGTTTGGAATATTTACAAATGTTTAGAAATGAAATTTAATCAAAATCGGTAGAGCTGGTTTAGAGAAAATCAACTATTTCTCTTTTTTGTCCTTCAATAAAATACCCTTAATTTTAGGGTTGGATATCCAATTCCAAAAACACCTCGGGGTAACCCTATGAAAACCCTAGCTACAAAGTTTTAGCCCGATCAGTAAAATAGTTTAGGCTCTAGTTGGAGGGACAGATAGACAAACAGACGGAAAGTAAAAAAAAACACTTATTTTCATCAAAATCTTGAGTTCGATTTTTTTGGTGATCACAATACTTTCTCTGCCTGTAAGATAGCGAGAAGGTAAAAACAATTATGTGCTATCATTGCTATATTATTAGGTAAAATTAAAGGATTAGTTTTCCTAGTAAAAGACATAGATTTGGTCGTAGATTTATTAATAGCCATTCCATTTTCAAAATATCATTGTAGAATATCATTTATACAATTTTGTAAATCTATACAATCTGCAATTAACTTAATAATTTTAAATAATTTTACATCATCAAAGAGTAAATATCTATATGAGTTCAAATATTTATCAATGCTATCAATAAACAGATTAAAGAGAAGAGGGCATAAATCAGAACCCTTTGTTATGCCACAAAGGGCTAAAAATGTATTGAAGGTGTGTGAATCAATTTTAATAATGACTGATCTTTCATGCACATAACTGCTAACCTAATTTACACATAAGTGGAAAAGGCCAAAATTACTAAGTTTAGAGAGAATAATACTATGCTGATATAAGTCAAATGCCTTTCTTTGGTCAAAATAAATAGCATCAACCTAACCTTGGGCAAAGACTTGAGTTGCAATGTGTCCAAGAAATTCTACTAAATTTGTGAGCGTAGATTTATTTTTTATAAAGCCATGTTGATCATCTGAAAGATTATTTTAAAGTGGTGGAAAGTATGCTCATGTGTGCTTTTCTCGAATACATACCTCAGAGAAAGTGTTTGAGAGAGAAATTGGTCTATAATTACAAACATTTGTTTTTGACCTTTTTTATAAATAGGTATGACAACAGATTGTTTCCATGTAAGAGGAAAAGTTTCATTTGGAAACCCAATGTTAAAGATATAGGCTAGCACAGGGTTGAAGATGCTGGCACTGCCTTTAACAATAAAACCTGGAATTCTATCTGTCCCGGAACATCTAGAAGAGATTTTTTTAATAGCATCATCAATATTCTATTGTGTAATTTGGCATGGATACAAGGGCGTGATAGTTTCAATAACGGGGCAGGTTAAGACAGATAAGGCTGAATTATAAACGGAATGAAAGTAGGTCCCAAGCACATTCGCAATTAATAAAGGCTCCACTATTATCTTGTCATTAATTTCTTAAGTTTGATGGTGATACCTTATTTCCACGATTATCTTTTAACAAATTTCCAAAAATCTTTGTAGCTAGGTCAATATTTACGAGTGATTGAAAGCTATGAGTTACCAAAGGGTGGTGAAAATTAGAAAAACAAGGTCTAGGAGGTTAGCGTCATTATTATAGTTTTCGTTAAATTTTTTATTTATTTTGGGGCAGTTGAAAACACCCAACAATAATATACGAAAGGGGTGATTGGCCAACGCACCTTAAAGAAAAATAAAGTAATTACTAAAAATTTAATTTGTTGTTTGAGGAGCAAGATATATGTTTCTAATTAACAGTTTTTGGTTGTCAAAGGTTGGAATTTCAATCCAGACACATTCCATGTTATTCTCTAGATCAGTTCGTCTGACCTCACCAGGAATAGAATCACTAACAGAAATATGAACGTCGCCACACTTTGAGAAATTTGCTTCATCATATAGGTATCCTATCAGAACTATAAACATTGTAGTTAGGGGGAAAGTAATTATCATTAAAATACCCACTAGCGAGCCAAGTTCCAACCAAACAAATAATATAGAATTCATTCAAACAAACATTCGTAAATAATTCCCTCTGTTTAGCTCTAGGACCACGAACATTTTGATAATATTATAGTAAAATATCACCATTATTTACTAGGAATTAGATTGGGTGGTATCCTCCATACCTCCAACAACGTTCTCTGATGAGGTTACAGCTGTATCCTCTTGTGAGTCATGGTCATAAGTAGCAGTGGTTTTCGCAGGGGCAGACACACAGGGGTACTCCTCACGGATTGTCTGCTCTGACATCAACACCCCTAAGAAGGGTACAATGAGACAGCCAGAAGGCCAAATGTCACCATAGTAATAATAAAATAATAATAAAATTTAATGGTAAACTTTTGTCACTCGCTTGCACTGTAAGCATTCGTATATGTAATATAAGTTTATTTCAATTAGATCAATTCAACCCCGCGTGAATGCGCTTGGATTGTAACTGCAGCCTAGTGAAATATTGGCTAGTGTGGGTTTGTTGATTTTTTTCTATGATTGAGAACTTTCCCTCCTTTTGATAAAATAATATCTAAGTGTGGGGTAAGTAAATGACAACATTGCTTCATATAATTGGATCTTTTGATATTTTCTAGTGAATTTTAAAAGTATTTTCTGAGGTATAAAATAATCTATGAAAATCATCTGGCTCCGATTTAGATAACACTAAATTTCATCTTCCCTAAGAGGTCTCAGCCTCGGTTGGCGTTATAATATTAAAAATCCAGTTTTAATTGATTCATTTTTACTATACCGGGAAACAAAGATAGAAAGAATATAGATAATTATCAGATAAGTTTTGAGAATAACGTACTGAAACAAGTAAGGGAAGCAAAATATCTCGGTCTGACCATTGATTGCTCCCTGTCTTGAAGCCCACATATAAACCATATAAAAAAATAGGGGTCCAGTTGGGGTACTAGAGATACTCTCTTACAAATTCACTTCGAACGTGTTAAATCCCATCTATTGTATACCAAAATTATTGTTATTTTGTCTTTTGTAAAGGTTTTTTTTGTATACTATTATGCTTATTGGTAAATTTACTATCATTGGGGTGAGTACATCTAAAATAATGTGACTGGGTGAGGACAAATAATTTATACCCTGTAATCCATCTCACTTTCCTAAATGTATGTAACAAGTTAGAAATTAACCACGCCTACAATAGGATGTTTACATGCATACGAGCCAATTTTGGCTCTTTATTTAAACAAAATCTGAATTTATAACTAAATTATATTAATCTTTACACTGATCTAATTTTGATCACTCCTGGCGGGGTATTTGTAATGAATGTTGGCTACATTGTGACCGCATGGACGGCTATTATAACATGATATTTTCTATTAATCTTTGAAATAGTCTTACAACATGGTATTCACTAATTTCTAAATTAACTTGTAATTAACGTTTGTATTGTGAATTAAAGGAACCTGTTTTGAAAAATTAATTATTTAAGTTATCTCAGAGGATTGTTTCGGTACGTGCAAAGTAATGATAAAGTATATAGTATAGGTCTTATGACATTATTTTCTGTAAATTCTTAGAGAAAACAATGTTTAATTCAATTAAAATACTTGGAAGAAGATGCTTTATCACAAATGTATTTCAATGCAAAGCACTCCCGGTGCCATTATCTGTCAATGTTCATATTCAAGCTGTCAAAACTGATGTTAGAGAATTGCCCCATTCGTTAGTCCACAAGCAAGCTATCTCAAAATATCTGGTTCAATTTAACAGTAACCTCTACTATTCTCATCGAAATCCCATTGATTTGCCATCTTCGTTCACCTTCTCTATTTATGAACTGCCACCTTCAGTGTTAAATGAAGATTTGATAGATAAGAAAAATCCCATCAATTATGTGGAAGTTCCAAGCAATGAGACCAGTATTGAAAAACAGGCTGCTAGATTAATTGTAATTAGGCGGCGTAAAATGAAGAAACATCAACTGAAGAAGTTGCGTAAAAGAATGAAATATGAATGGGCGAAGGTTCGTCAGCGTAGAGAATTGAAAAAAGAAAAAATATTTCAAGCAAAACTAATCGCTCAAATTAAAGACGCTGAGGCATTCGACGCAGCAGCATATGTAGCCAATATACTACAAAAAGCACAGAATGTCACTCCTAAACAACTTTTGAAAGAAAAACAAACAGAGTTTATCATCAAACAGAAACTAGGCATAAAAGATTAGATGCATATCTTAACAAGTTCCATTCAGACTAGCTTTACTTATTCACATGTTAATAGGTTGTCTAACAATCGTTGTTTTCATGCTTTTCAGTTATTATTAAAGACAACTCCAACCATTATTAGCCTGTATAGTATGGTATGTGACATACTCCAACCATTATTAATTTGTATAGTACAGTATGTGACATCCTGATCAAGGTTTAACACATTGTAAACATTCACCAGGATTATTATATTTTTTTGTAAATACTGAAAATACAAATCAGTAAAAATTTATTTCTGTCCAATATTGTAATGTATTTGGTTAATAATTGTGTTAAAATAGAACAGATTTTTTTGTTTGGTCTTTTAGTTCTATGAGCATAATCATATTTTAATTTTAAATATAAATATAATGTTAATGAAATGACATTCAAAAAAATGTTGCTAACTTTATAGTACTACCTTTATTTACAAACACTCTTGAAACTACTGATACTGTAATTTGCTTGTGACTTTTCTATTTGAATTAGATAGAATTGGTAAATCTGACACAATTATTGTAACCTATAGAGAATTGAAATGTCATAAAGAAATTCAGGCATGGGATTTTTCTCCTTAATGCCAGGATCACGATCAACTAGTTAAACCATTTAGTGTTTGACAATAAGTTAAGTGCATCATAGTGGTTTCTTTAGAAAAAAAAGGTAGAACTTTTACATTGTGTTGCGTTTCATGAATTTGATTATGATCTCAGCATAACACTTTTGATGAAAATTGTTATTATTTGAGGTATGATTAACATACACTTTCTGAACAGACTGATTATATTAACACATGACTTACAAATTAACTTAAATAAAGAACAGCATAATCCAGTCTTGCGGTTATTGATTCCTCATTGTTAAAGGGGAAGTCTCAATTTCACAAATGATAAATTTTTCGGCTATGCTGGGAATCATATCCAGAACCCTTAGCTAAGTAGGCATGCATGCTGTCAACAGAGCTAAGGTCGGACTTGTGAAAATTGTTCAACACAGTGATGAACAACATTGAGAGTATTTCTTATTATCTTTTGCCCTAGATTATTATAATCTTAAGAAGCTTTACTTGGCACAAATAAAAACTTTAAACAAAATTCTGGCAGAAAACATTTACAATTCCTTTAGAGAAAATATTTTTCTTACCAAAAAAACTTAGTGGTGTTAAGTTATTAATTACATAAGACACACAAAAAAAGTCAGCCACTAAAATATTTTGATTCGCTGGTTAAATAATTAATTAAAATGTCTATCAGAATAGTACATGACAAATTTACATTGAAAGAACAATTCTCTAAAAGCAATTTTTAAAGTTTGGAAAGTTAGGCTAAGCTTGGTTGTTTAATTTATTTATTTTTTACTATTTTAAACATATAAAAAATTATTTTTATCAAATTATAACAGATTCACAGCCTCTTCATTACTATTTATTGCCAAAAAAACATGTATGACAATTTCACATGGAAATAGCTAGTCTCTAAATGTATATTATTCCATCCAAAATTGTATTTCATTAGACTCTAGAAAGGTTAGTTTAAGCTTGGTCAATTTTTTTTTTACTATAAAAACATAAAAGATTAGTTTTATTCAATCACCGTGATTAAATTTAATAGATAATTTAGTATATTAGAGTCTTTATAAGTTGGCAATTCTCTCTAACCTTTGTTTCAAAACCAAGTTGTATAGGCCTAGTTAATAACCGAGTTTATTTAAGATGGTTATATAAAGCCATTTGTCATATCTTGACTAATTTTAATTCATGAAAAGATTTACAATATGTGTTGGCTAAAGGGAATAGAGAAATAATATCTAATTTGCAAGATTTGAGTTTTCTATGAAAAAAACGCCAACATGTTCATGCTAAAGAATTTTGTTTTGCGATACGCTCTGAAATAGGTGAGTTAAATATTTTTCAAATTATTAATTAAATGGTCTTAGTATATAGATAGCTGACTTTATTAGGTGTCTTATTTACTTAATGACGCTGTGAGTTAAGGTTGTTTTTTTGTTAAAGATATGTTATCAAAAGGAACCATAAACGCTCTTGGTTCCAGAATTTAAAACTTATGTCTTAGACCTGAAAAAACATCACACTAACCAGGATGTAAACAAATTATAAATGATTACAGGCAACATAATACTAAAAAAGTATTTTAAAATTTGTTTTGACTTTATAAAATTATATCTAATCAAAATGTCCTCCCTAACTCTTTTAGGAACTGACCATGGGGATTTATATACACAATTGGCATTAGGTATAGCTCACAAGATTTAGCTTCCTTATAAGAACTCAATCATCAAACCTGAAGCCTTGGAAAATCATTTACTCTCCAGGCAGCTGATGGCATACTAAAAGCTATTAAAGCTTAAAACTCATGTAGGCCCTCCCCAACAAAATATTATGAAAATGTGGAAAGATCATTTACTGAGCTGAAATTTTCATAACTTAACATTCATGATAACTGTATAGAGACTATAAAGCTTTAAGCTTCAAGTTTTTTATAAATATCTTTAAATCCTTAGCTTAGCATTGAAAAAGTAGGCCAAACATTCAATATGTTAGATCGGTCATGGGCTGACATTTGAAGAGTATAAATAGATCGTTTTTACCATAATCTAGAGATCTACAGTGCAAAAGCTAGTTTTATAATGCAGCTCTTTACTTCTTGCAAATATATCCAAATTTGACTGATTGAAACAAACTTGTATTGCATAGCTGTGCTTTTGTCGATCCTAAAAAGTATCTTTTCTTTTTAAAAGTAAAGTAAACTTAGTGCTGGTACCACAAAAGTAAAAAAGAAGTTTTTAAACAAAGAATTAAATTTTTATCAAGTAATCTTTGAAAATATTTAGCAATATTATTCTAGTATTCGAATACTTTCCTTGTTAAACAAATAGTGGAAAAATATACATAATTTTTTGTTTTGCATTACAAACTAAAACTAAAACTACAAATTATAGGCTTATTCATTGTTTAGACTGCACCATTACTAATTAATTATTTATTTAAAAATTTCTATTCAAAAAATATAATGTTTGGGTTAACATTTGGTTGTGATTGTAAATTAGATGTTAACTTAGGGGCAAAGGAAAGAAGCAGGCACATTTAGTGTGGAAGAATTGGTGGCACATGACTGTGTTTAATTCAATACAGCTGTTTGGCATACTTTGATAGCCGTATGGTCTGAGGCGCTACTCCTTCATTATATTAGACTGCTGATGACGGGGAGATCGAGGTTTGTATCTTGGTCAGCTGTGTAGACAGGGTGGTTTTTCCTAAATGGTTTTCCATTCTTCCTCCATGCAAATGTTGGTATACTTAATATAAATATAATTTTCCTCATCCCTAAAACCATTTGGGTAATTAGTACATAAGTGTAGGCCTCTATATGATAATTTTATACATATAAACACCATTTATGTCTTTGCAGAGTTACAATTAAATGGCATAATCAGGAACTGTGCTAAGAAAGTTACACATCTTAAGTAGGTCAAACATGTCTGGAAAGTTTGAAATACAAACATAACTGTGAATTTTTTTGTAATGAATATAAATAGTAAGTATACTGTTACTAAATATGTGTATAACTTTTTAATAAACAAACTGATTTTTGGGGCTTCCAATTAATTAGCAGTTACTTTAATTGTTCCTAATGAAGCATGTTTTAATATGCATTGAGATATGAAATCTTTGTCTTGTACATTCTACAGGACAATGGGACCTGTAACCAATACCAAGAAGAATAAAGATGAAAGTGAAATATTGAAACAGTTGAGGATTAAAAGAAAAAAACTAAAACAGGAAAAGTTGTTGGAACGGTTGAAAAAGACCAAAATAGACTCTGAAAATAATGAGAGTGCTCCAGATAAAACTAATAAGACTGAAGAAGAAATTACTCCAGCTTCTAAAAAGTTACACACTTTGAGCATCGCTGTTCCTGGGTCTATACTTGATAATGCTCAATCTCAAGAGCTAAGGACATATCTTGCTGGACAGATTGCCAGAGCCGCCTGTGTATTTGAAATTGATGAGGTAAATGCTAAACACATTTTCATGCATAACTGCATTATTTAAAAGTTTATAGCTTGCGTCTAACTGGCAGGGCTTTGGAGTCAGAAGCAATTTTGGGTGGGGTTACCGACTCTGACTTCAAAATAAAAATCTATTAGATTAAAACGGTTCTAAAACGGTTTTTACACTTTTTTTAAAAAATATTTAGGACCGAAATTTGTAATTTGGATAGACAAATTTATTTAAATAGAAATTCACAATTCCGAAGAAGCTTCTCTTAGAGTAATCTGTATTGAAGCATTTTACTGCAGTCAATTTGTTATTACTGATTAGTATACAGTAGCCATTTTTTAAGGAGTCCGAGTCAGACAGTAGTAAAATAGAAGAGTCTGGGTCGAAGGCTTGGCATACCGACTCCACACCACTGATAACTAGTTCCTGAACAAAATTTGAAGTAAAAATTGTATATATCATATTTATATTAAAAAAATATGAATAGCCTAAATTTAACCCTTTCCTTGACGCAGTCGTTGAATGTCTTTGTTTGCCAAAATGTTCCCTGGCACGGGTGTGAATCAGCTTTTCATTGCATTAAGTTATTGAACCAATGAACTGCTGTAATTTTAGCCAGTCTGAATACTTCATATTGAAGCTGATAGATGGAGCTATTAGTTCAACGCTATACTATGACCATGACTAAGGAAATACATAATAAAATAAATTAGTAGCTGAAATATTTGTCGGATAAGACTGTAAAAATTGGTTGCTGAGACTATGCAGAAAGCTGTGCTACATGCGGGCCAGGAAATGGCTTAAAATCTTATACCTCTGGTTGTTCCTAACCACCTTAACTTACTTACTCTATGCCATTAGGTACTTAAAAGTTGATTGTTGCACTTATAAAAATAGGCAACCTATTCCTATCTTGATCTAGGAACAATCTACCTCATTACAACCTATCTCTTTAAGGTTCATTCTAATGTTATCCTCCCATCTGCGTATAGGCCTTCCCAAGCTTCTCTTTCCATTGGGTTTGGCATTTAGTACCCTGAACTGAGTTTTAGAATCTTCCATTTGCGCTGCATGTCCTGCCCACAGTGATTTTCGAGACTTGATTATCCTAAATATGTATGGGATGAGTACAGGGTACGTAACTCATCACTATGCAACCTCCTCCACTCCCCAGTAGCTTCATCCCTTTTTGGACCAAATATTATCATCTTAGGAAACCAACTTATCCCACACATAAATTTAAAAAATTAAAACTAGATTAATGTAATACAAGTGTATTGTATTTTGTAAAGTGTTATTATTGAATTTCAAAAATTTAGCTTAGTTTACTAATTCATTGTCAAATGTTTGACATATAAATATTTATTTGATTTTCAGCATCATTTCGCTGGTCATTTTACAGTAGACTCGTGACTAACCATAGTAATTAGGTCCAAGCCTACCTTGGATAAGTAAACCTTGGATTATATGGAGCGTGTAGTCCAACTACCCCTGAAATGATTAATACTCCACTGTAGTACAGACTACTAGCCGAACGTCCTCCATGCATTCTCGTGTTTGCTAGGAATTTTGAGCGGCATAATGCCAGTCGCAGTGTTCTGGCTGTTTGTAATTGGTTCTCACATCACTTCTCATGCATTTTAACTACAGTATTGTAAAGAGTAGTTTATACTAGTTATAGTATATATATATATATATATATATATATATATATAAAAGTTGAAGTAAAAAACTAACCTGTAAAATATTTAACTATTATATTAATTTATAATATAATTAAATCTTCGTTTTTATCCCCTTCTTATTTTATATATATTTCTTCTGTGACGACGACATGTTTAGGTCTGAGGAAAACCAATGTTATTTAATTATTGTATAAAAATATGATATAAAATTATAAATTTAAGAATCAAACAATAGAAAGGAAATAGTTGAGAGAAACTATAATGTGATATACGAAATATTAAATAGATAATCATTTAAATTAACAAGCTTATAAATACCTCATCTGTATTAAAGATGATCGATTTTACTTCATACTATTGGAAAGTTGTGAAAATTTTATTCAATGAGATGATCAATATGTATAAAGTTACCAATATGAAGAAATACGATTAAACAATCGATAAAATGGAGCTTAGCAATGAAACCAAATTGACAAAGTCTTAGCAGATGACAGCACTGCAAGCATAGCTTAGCATTCTGTGTGTATCGGCCTTAAGGTTATATTTGACACATGCCAATTTGAAAGATGTGTTCATCCAGCTTACCAAAAATAAAAATTATCATTTTCCTGGCAAGAAATACATTAAAGAAACACATGAATTGATTATTTTAAATTATGAATGTTAGGTGTCACAATACTAATAATATTATGAAGATACACTCTGATTCTGATGTATGTCATGTAAAACTTATGCAAAATGAAAATTATTTTTTGCCTTACACTTTTTTCTCTCGTTGCATCCACTAATAACATTAGTGGTTATCAGAAATTTAACCTTTCTAGGTAGGTAAAGGAATAGGACAAGGAAAATTAATTTTAAGAAAATGGAAAACAATTCATCACCTTTTCAGAATATCAGACTCAATCAAACCTTAGAGTGAGGAATACTAACCGTGATGGTCCTCTGTTGCAACTCTTTTTCTACCTAGGTGATTGTGTATGATGATCTTGGTGACACAGGCAGTGAAGAGAAGGTACAGGTTGATGAAGAAGTGTATGGTATCAAGACTGCAAGGCGCTGTTGTGCCCAACTTGCAAGAATACTGCAATATCAAGAATGTCCTCAATACTTGCGCAAGTATTTTTTCCCTTTTCATCATGATTTGAATTACGTTGGTCTCTTGAACCCTCTGGATGCTCCTCATCATTTGCGGCAGACCGATGAATTTGCGTTTAGGTATGTTTCTGTTTGATTAGTCTTGCCATAAAAATTCTGTAAAATGTGTTAGTTTACTTGGCGTTCATATTGTTAGTGTTTGTTGCCCACATATAAATGCATATGGACCAAGGTATCAGTCTATTTGGTTTATTCATTGATAGAGAGGTTTCGTTCAAATCATGGCCACGTAGTATTTTTTTAGTTCCCACACTTCTCCATTCAACTGTGGGTTCATTTACTATAAATGTTAATGTTTTCACACATAACCCATTAATGTAAATATGCCAATATTGTAAATGGGTAGTAAAACGTACTGCACGTAGATAAAACGATAGGTTGTTCAAGATAACTTTGCACTTTTCAACAAATTGAAAAATTACTCTCAAGAGTTACATATTCTTCTACCTGACAAATATGTTATGTAAATTTTATGAGCAATGTAAAGTGACTTCATTTTATAAAGAGAGAGAGCAGATATTTGCAAGGTGAACGAATACTAAATTCATTGGTTTTTTATATCAACTTAGCTTGGAACAACCTGAATGACCAAATACAAATATTTAGGATTAGGATCCAATATTTTAGAATTATGATTTCTTACAAGCTTTTTACAATTTGCTATCTTCCTCCAAGGTAATTTTAAACTATAATCTGTACTAGATGTATTTATACTAAAACAGTTAGGGCATTAAATTTAAAATTTGGGAGTAAGTAGTTCACTGCTAAATTTGTATGTTTTTATATTTAGCCAAGAAAACCAGTTATTGACTTTATTTTCTAGGGAAGGAATTGTAACGAATCTACCTTCCAAACCAGGGCAAAGTTCTGTTAATGTCGGACTTTACAAGGATATTACTGTGGATAAGGCTCTTACTCCAGGCATCCGAGTGACAGTCAAAATGCAACCGAACAACAAAGGTACAAAGAAGATTCGTGGAACTGTCGTGGCGCCCACAGCACCACGCACTGAGACTGGAATTTACTGGGGGTATAATGTCCGCTTAGCATTGACACTAGGTAATGTGTTCTGCCAGAGCCCATATCCAGGGGGATATGACCTTACAATAGGAACATCAGACAAAGGCCGAAATGTTGATGAATTGCCTGCACAAAGTTTGTCGGATTGTAGCCATGCCTTAGTCGTGTTTGGAGGGTTGTCAGGTTTAGAAGCAGCATTGGAAAACGATGAAAAGTTAATGGTGGATGATCCCTCTTTTCTGTTTGATCACTATCTCAACACTTGTCCTAACCAGGGCTCAAGGACCATTCGAACAGAGGAAGCTATTCTCATAAGCATGGCTGCTTTGCGATCCAAACTAGGTACAATCTCTGAGCAAGGTAACTTTACAAAGATTAAACATGGAAATGAAAAATAGACATAAGCAAAAATAATTTTTTTATTTGATATAAAAATAGAACATTCTTAATATTATAAAAATAATTATATTCATCTTTGTATATCTTTCCAAAAATACTTAAAATAACCAAGTTACTTTACCATTTATTCAATTATATTTTTTATGAAATTAAACTTACAAAGGAAAATAAATTCAAGGACAAAATAGTATTTGTTCAACCAAACAGCTGAACTTTTCTTGGTTAACATTTGCCCAGCCCCAATTATAAATTGTGAAACACATTTATAGGAACAAGTTTAACTATTGATAAATCAGTTTTGTTCTTTAGAAACTCAGTTTTATCAGTTCTTCACCTAAGAATAAAATTTAGTTCTTAATTTTATATAAATATATATTTAAAGACTTAATAAATATATTCAGTGAAATGAATATTTTTGGCATAAAATGGCTTTACTTTTGGTGTTTGTATAATGCAGTGGAATTTATGTACCCAACCTAGCCATAGTTTTAACAATTAATATTAATAATAGTTAAAGAATACTTTATTGTATGTTTTCACAAAGTTAAATATTAACAAAGATCAGGATAAATGGTACTTTTTGACAATGTTATTTTTTGTGCCTTTAGACATGTTTTGAAACTAGCAGAGTTTATAATATAAGATCTGAAGAATTGTCACTAATCTCAGCATCATATGGTCACAGTGAGAAATTAGTGTTTAGTTAATGATAAATTAATATGACTTAATTTTCCTTGCCTTAATGTATGGAATCCTGTATTTTGTTATTTTGAAAAAGTAACATAAAAAATATAGCCTTCATGATTAAATGATACTTCTGTAACTATCTTTCCAACTGATTTTTTTGAATAGAATTCTCCACTACATCTCTCATTGTTGCAATAACTTTTCCTGGATCTTCTGCACCAATCACAGCAGTACCAGAGACTATCATATTTGCACCAGCCTGAAAGGAGACAGATTCAGAAATAATGAAATGGGAAGTTAAACTAGAATTACTATTTCAATCATAAGAACTTCTACAAGGATCCACTTCAGTGGTCAAACAGTCTAAGGTGCTGATCTCCCAATGAACTAGACTGCTAATGACGGAGAGATCGTGGTTCGATCCCGGTCAGGTGTGTTGAGGTTGGTTATCACTAAATGGTTCCCCACTCTTTATCTCCATATAAATGCGAGTACGTTTCCTGTAAATTCAATCTTAACCATCCTTAAACAATTAGCAAAATTAGCACATGAACATATAACCCAAATGGGTAGTAAGACATGGTGCTAAAAAAAACTCAACTTTATATGAAAAGATATATAATAGCTAACATTTTGACATGGCTTATAGCTCAAAGTTCAATCTCACTGGCTGCACCAAAACAAGCAAAATATGAATTCCCTTAAAATTATCATATACCCTAAGTTGGCATTATATTTTGGTCAAGAATTTTAAATACCAACTTCTACAATTTGTCTAAGCCAAAGTTTTTTTTAGCATCGCGTCTTACTTGCCATTTAGGTTGTACACCTGAACACTTATGTAATAATTACACTAATGTTTTAGGGATTAGGAAGGCTTAAATTAGAGGCAGTATGCCCACCTTTTGCACGGAGGGAGAGTGTAAAGATATTTCGGAAAAACAACCCTCAGTTTACTCAACCGGGATCAAACGCCGTCTTTGGCAGTCTAGTCTAGTAGAGGAGTAGTGCTTAAGACCATGTGGCCACCAGAGCAGGTAGTACCAAGTTAGAATGTCAGATATCGGCATGTACACATCATGTTACAATGAATTCCCTCACAGGTATAATTAGATGTGACTTACATATTGCTGATTAGTTTAGTTGCTAGTGTTTATAAATGATACTGAAAAAAAAAAAGTCTGACACCTTAGCTTAGTCAGTAGTGTCTAAGGGTTCCAGCATGGCTGAAACAATTCTCTGCTTAATTTTCTAAATTATGTCTAATTTTAGGATAAAATTCACGAGTTTAATTAAAAGTTGGTTGTAATGGTGTTACTTTCTACCCTCATACACTTACAAGAAAATTGTAGACCTTAAAGTTCACAACAAAACGCATTTTATGTAATTTTCAGGATACATCAGTCCTCTTTTTCAGCAGAAGAGTGTAAAAAACACACTGTACTGTCTGGGTCCTGGTTGTTAAGCTCACCCTATAGTTATAATTGGTTCTGAACAACCAATAAACAGTATTAGAGCTCTAAAACCAATTTGACTTGGGGGAGGTAGGGGTATGAAATCCTAGGGATTTGAATCTCAAATATTGACTATCCTTGAGGATTCGAGAGCCCATTCCTAACTAAAATAAATCAATATCACTAATGTAAGTTTATACCTTTATTAAAAATAGATTTGTTTGGTTTCCAAGTTGTTTATTAATCAAAATAAATTTCTCATTTACTATACTGGTATCTAATAAAATAAAATAATATACTACACCAGTTTTCCTCCATCATTAAGAATTTGAATCAAACTCTTACTTTTTATACTAACAAAAATATTAAAATGTTATCATTTAATGGCTAACAGAGAGAAGTCCCTAAATAAATAATGAGCAGCTATTTATTATGATTTCAATGCTTTTATGACAAATATACAGTATAGTACTTTGTAGAAGATAAACTGCCAGCATGCATGGTTTTCAATTTTGATTCAAGCCTATTTCACAAACCTCTGCACATAAGCCAATGGTTGAAGGCCCGACCCCTCCGTCTACTTCTATGTCCAGCTCTGGGTAGTTATTTCTTAACCACTTGACTTTGCCCATCATGTCAGTCATGAACTTCTGGCCTCCAAAACCTGGTTCAACTGTCATAATGAGGATCATGTCGGCAAGATCGACATACTTCTCCACAACGCTCACAGCTGTGCCAGGCTTCAAACCGATTCCTACCTACAAGGTTTGGCCAAAGAAAGAACTGTTTCATGCATGTTCTGTGACATTCTTGTAGTGGCTGGTTTTATAGTAAGACCTGTTGGAATTAGGTTTTATTTCATATGTACTGCCTACAAGGTTGAAATTTTGTATGAGAAAAAACACTTTCACTTATATTCTGTGTTGAATAAAAAAATCATGGACTAAAGAATGTTTAAATCCTTGGGAAAATTTAGACAAAATAAAAAACAGTAATTTTACACATAAGATTGAGTTTATCAATAAGTCTTAATATTTATTATCGATAAATTGAAAAGGGACACTGGGACACTAGATTCAAACCAGGGACCTTGTCCATGCAGCCAGGTGTCATTTATTCGATTTAAAGAATATCAAAATTGGATGCAGTTATAACCAAGCTTAACAACTAAAATAGATTGTCTATTTGATCCAATAAGTTTTTAAGGCAATATATGCAGCAGAAATACAGAAATTAAATGCAAAGGCAAGTTTATATGGATCGAGAAAATGGTCAAGGTTTCTCGAGCTTGCTACCACAATTACCAGTCAGCTACGTGTAGATGGTGCAAGTGCGTGACCACAACCAAGGTCAAAGACTTCACTTCCGGGTTTTTATAATCTAGCAGTGTCAGATTTTCAGCCAGTTGAGAGTCGTGAATTGAAGAGGTTGCCTGCTCAAATTGTGTTAATATGGCATGTTGGAACGATGAGACTGTTGTGAAATTTGTATGAGGCAGAGATATATTTGTGGCAAACTAAAACTAAATTATACACAAACTATGATGAATGGAACTAAGCCGTAGATAATCTTGTGACAGCAATGAACATATAAGGTTTTGCAGTGCCAGAATAAACAAGAGTTCTATGCAAAGTAAATCTGTCACCACAGTGACTCCTTTTACCAGAGCTTCCATTTCTAAACTGAAAACCAGCAGAAACTTCACGACTCCTGTGCTACACTTTTTAACCCATGTCTTGGTTTGAGTTTACTCGGCCAGTTTAGAGAGTGTGAAACCTCAACCATTTTCTCGGCCCATATAAACAGCGGCACCTTAGGGGAGACAAAGAAAGGAGAGGCCATGATAATTAAATTTGTAAGGGGCATGTTAGCTGTCACAAGGAGAAACAATATTAGGAATAAAGTCTGTGTAAGAATGGGGGTGGGTGATATAGTACTTAAAGGAAGCAAGGCTGAGATGGTAAATGGAGAGGTAATGAGGATGTAAAACATGGTGGCTAAAGATAAGGAAATCCTGGAAAAGTCAGGGAATTTTTGGACGACAAGGAAAACAGGGAAATGTCAGGGAATTTAACTAAAAATAAGGAAAAATCAGGGAATTTAAAAAAAATGTCTAAATTATCCTTTTAATTTCGCAACTAAACACTAAAACAAAAGTTAATAATACCTAAATAAAATGACATTTTAATTTTTTAATTAACTAATAAAACCATTTATGTTTAGTAGATACAAACTTTTTTTAATATGTGATCAATAATAAATAAAACAAAAGTCATCATCCACCATTAAAACTGGAAAAAAGTAGTCAGGGAAAATTGAAAAATGTTGCCTGAAAGAGTCAGGGAATTTTGTAATATATGTTTTGTACCCACCCTGTAAAAGTAGAATCAAAGAGAATGATGGAGATTAAGTAAGCGAGGAAAAAACCACTAGAGGGCCAAGAAGGTATGGGAGGAGCAGATAACAGAAAATGTGCAAGTTAAATATTAGAAGCAAAGAAAGGGGAAGATGGAGGCATTTTACTAAACTTACCCGGCCACATGCATAAGTCAACACAGTGATGAAATTCTAGTAAATTTTGTTTACTATAAGTACAGTTTTGATATTTACTTCTTTTAATAGCTCCAGGTGTTTTTTATAAACATTTTACAATCGAAATACATAACCCAAGGAGTGCATCCAACATTTTTGGATTTAAAAGTTTAAAGGTGACCAAATTGTAAATGAGTGGAATCATTTATTTAGTCATGACCCTACGGTTACCAATATTCAGAAGAAAAAAAGAAGCCACTTATGAAAATATGAAACAAGGATACCAGGGCTGTTTAGTCGACCGTACATCAAGCCTTTTACTCACACTGCTCTATTTTTCTATTGTTCTACTTGACTCCTTCAAAAATGGCTAATATAATATTAAATAGTAATAACAAAGTGACTGCAGTAAAATGCTTTATTTAATACTGATTACTTCATGGGAACTTCTTTGACATTATGAATTTATATTTAAATAAATTTGTCAATCCAAATTACAAATTGTTGTCCTCTATATTAAAAAAAAAGAAAAAAAAAGTCATAATACTATAAGTTTTTATTTTGAAATCGGAGTTGATGCATTTTTACTGACTCCGATTTCAGCCAAAATTAAATCCGACTCCACAGCCCTGATGGAGCCAATGTGAGTCTCAATCAAATTCAAATAGTTTATAAATCGGTTTTATTTTTAGATATGATTCATAATCATCCTTTATACTGTTGGGGGGGAAAAAAGATACACTACCTTCATTCCACTTTCTCTTATTTTTCTGCATATTAATGGAACATCATCTGTTGCTTCTATGTGGAAAGTGTACTGATCAACTCCAGCATCTGCCGAAGGTTCAATCCACTGGAATATATTTGAGAGCATTAAAAATAGTATTCTATTTATTTTAAATGTGCAGTACAAATTTAAAATATTGGTTCGATTTAGTTTTTCATTTAAAATATATTGGAGAATTATGAAAGGTCAAAACTTTCATAGATAAAGGCTAAGGAATTTCTTTTTAGCACTGCATCATATGATTTGTTCAGGTTGTATGTATACTATGTACCAATTACACTAATGAGTTAGGGATGTGGAAGGAAGGTTGAATTTAGAGTAAGTGTACCCACATTTGAGATAAGTGAGAATGGAAAACCATTGAATAAGAACCTCCCTTAGTACACCTTAGTGGGATTTGAAACCCAATCTTCCTGTCATTGGCTGTCTAGTCTAACAGGAGAATGACACTTAGACCATTAAAGCAGGTAATTAATTTTAAAATATTTAGCTAATCAATATTTTGATTTTTCATTGAAATTTTAAGTTTTTAAATCATACAGTGAGGAAAGGGTCTACATATTAGGGAAAATGAAATAGTTTTTATACTGTTTCTTTATCAATAAGTTGTTTCAGTATATGTGAGCAAGAGTGACAAGCGATAAGGTGAAGGTGAGGACAGAAGGCAAAGTAAAAAAAAACCTGTTACACATAGAGAGAAAACCAACAGTCTGTTGTTACACAATAAAATGAGTAGTAAAGTGTTCAGCAAACACTTTTATTTTTTTTATTTTTTTGCACCGCGTCTTACTACCCGTTCGGATTATACGCGCTTACGCTAATGTGTAATGGTAGGGTGATTGTGAGATGAAATGGAGGACCTACAGTTTAACGTGGAATCCGAACCACGGTGGAGGCCTGGCTTTCCCCACATTCACAAGATGTCTTGTCAGAGGTGAAGGAAGGGTTTGGTAATCAGATAAATCTATGCCGGGACCGAGGATTGAACCCCGGCCGTCAGCATAGAAGTCTGACACCTTACCCCTAGACCGCCAGGTCACCAACGCTTTATTAACCCAATATTAAATCAACTAAACATTGAGTGGCAGATATTGTACTAGAGTAAAAGTCTGATAATTCATTATCAAATGGTTTGGCACACCCGATAGTCTGGCATAAGTATTGAAGAAAATATTGAATTTAAGGAACTTGAACAATATGATTAAAGATAATTAAAAGTAGAGTGGAGAAACGAAGGATGATCGCTGGACCTTTGATAAATATAAAGGTGATAGTGTGCCAGGGACATTATCAGTTCACTAAGCATTCCCTTATGTTCTTGCATACCGCCCTAAAACACCTAGGCCCTATATTTTTTCATAATAATTAGATAAAAATAATAGGCCTACTTTGTGTGTTTATAACATTATTTTAAACTAAACAAGATGAACCTAACCTTAAAAAAACAATATTAACCTTACCTTCAAAATCTAAGCCTAGGATAAAATTTTGGATGGATTTAATACATTTAGAGAATAGTTAATTCCATGTAAAATTGTTGTTCTGATAGACATTTTAATTCATGAACTATTAGCATCTAGCCTGAACGGGTAGTAAGGCGGAGAAAAATTAACTATCCAATCAAAATATTCAAATGAATGACACTTTTTGTGTCATATAGAATAAATAACACTGAAAGGTAAGATTTTTTTGTAATAAATATTTTCTCAAAAAGAACCATAAACGTTCTCTAACCGTTGTATTATCAGGAGTGGCTGGTTTGTATGAACACAAAGGCATGTGCCGATCCACAATGTAAACAATCTTGCTTTAGGCCTACATAACTCTACTCACAAGCATGTTCAACAATATTACTTTCTAATCTACTGACCCAATAATTTTAATATTGATACATCAAGGGTTCTGAAATGTTAAATGACAAACAATGCTGTTTGGTAGTGTTTTTGTTGTCATAAACCCTTTTGCCAAAATAATGTGTTCTTGTAATCTAAAATATTACGGTATTGCTTAGCACTGCATCTGACCACCTCTTTGGGTTATATGCTTAAGTACTAATTACTCTAATAGATCATGGGTGACCTGGTGGTCTAGGGGTAAGGTGTCGAACTTCTGTGCTTGGGTCTGGGGTTCAATCCTCAGTCCTGGCAAAGATTTATCTGATTTCCAAACTCTTCCTTCACCTCTGACAAGATGTGTATTAATCACAACTAGTGAATGTGGGGAATGCCAGGCCTCCACTGTAGTTCGGATTCCACATTAAACTGTAGGTCCTTCATTTCATCTCACAATCATCCTACCATTACACATTAGTGTAAGTGCGTGTAACCCAAACGGCTGGTAATGATACTCTTAATAGGTTAGGAATTGGGAGGGTTGAATATAGAATAATAATATTTAGCACCGCGTCTTACTACCCGTTCGGGTAATATGCTTTTAAGTACTAATTACTCTAATGGATTAGGAATTGGGATGGTAATTATAGGAAGTGAGCCCGCATTTGCGTAGAGGGAGTGTGGAAAGCCATTTAGGGAACCCCAGTTCACCCGACCGAGATTCAAACCTCGATCTCCCCGTCCTCAGCAGTCGACTCAACACAAGCGCGTTAGCCAACTACGCCACCGAGGCAGGTTTGAATATAGAAGTGAACCAACTTTCGCGTGGAGGGAGAGCAAAAAACCATAGTTCACCCGAGACCGAGATTAGAATCTTGATTACTCCGTCCTCGGCAGTCTAGCTCAACACGAAACTGGCGCGTCAGCTAACTATGTCAACTGGGGTGGGGTAGTTCTAAAATAAACACAATGCTCACCTGCTCTGGTTTTGAAACCATGATATGGGTTTCCAAAAAATGCTTCTGGAATTTTAGGTCGTAAACATTCTATAATAGGATGACCCACAATGCTCACCTGCTCTGGTTTTGAAACCATCATATGGGTTTCCAAAAATGCTTCTGGAATTTTAGGTCGTAAACATTTTATAATAGGATGACCGAAAGTCAAATTTGGCACAAAGTTACCGTCCATAACGTCCAAATGCAAATAATCTGCGCCACTATTTAGTAATCTTTGAGATTCAGAGTATAATTGAGAAAGATCTGCATTTAGGACAGAAGGTCCTATTTTACAATGCAATGCCTTTTTTGACATTCTATTTTATACAATTTAGGTTAGGAATAAAAAAAAAATTTAGAATGTGTTTTCTATAAAATATATTTGTGCTTGTTATTTGTATGCATGCAAAATAAAACACTCATTAAAAAACATCAAGCATTCCCTATCCTGATTTGCAACAAACTTGTAATTGTTAATCTATAGGTAAAATATACAGAATAACTAGAGTATAGTATAATTATGCATTATCATTTTAGGACCTTGATCATTCTTAGATAGACTAAAGTGTTACCAACCTTTTAGCCTCTAGTGATAGTACATAGACCCTGCATGAATATTATTTTGACCAGCTGGATACTACATTTTGTTACTAGAATTATTCAATGTATAAAAAAAAATAACGGGCGCTTAATAAATAAGTGCTAATACTAGCTTTTAATTTCGCAATATTGATAAAACTCCCTATTCTTATAATAAAATAATAATTAATACATTATATTGTTTATTTGTAGCAGAGCCTTAGGATATTACTTTTAAGGAAATATCCCCATATTGGATTGTACCACTCATATGACACACCGTGACACACTACTTAAAACCAATTGTTAAGCCCGTATCACATGACACTAGCTCGTACTAGAAATCAAGTTTGCTAGCTAGCGACACAGAAACAGGACTAGAGTATTCACACGCTGCCAGTTTGGTACTAGGTTCTAGTGCAAATATTTATGGAACTTCAGAGATTAATTTCGGGTGCAACAGCTGCATTAATTGCTAATAAAG
>CABFVX010000051.1:2263-28180 GCA_902151425.1 Timema shepardi
GGGGGGGATTTGTATTAAAAATAAAGTGCACCCACATTATCCTTGAGAGGGGATAAGAGCCTAATGCTTAGATCGTGTGGTTAGCGGTACTGGTAATAATTATTATTACTATTATTATTACTGATAGTTCTCAGATGACTAGCAAAAATCTATTAGGCCTGAAATGTATCGAGTTTTATGAGGTAGATTTTGTTACTGATTATATCGACTGACCAATGTAAAATATTTAACTTGACTAACTATTAAATGTATATCTACACATTTAGCATAATTAAAATGAGTTAATATTAATAAATGTAAAGTACACTATTAAAAGTTGCTTCACCGCAATTGAAAGTACATTATTATTATTATTATTAGCACCGCGTCTTACTACCCGTTCGGGTTATACGCACTTACGCTAGTGTGATTACGCTAGGGTGATTGTGAGATGAAATGAAGTACCTACAGTTTAACGTGGAATCCGAACCACGGTGGAGGCCTGGCATTCCTCACATTCACATTGTCAGAGGTGAAGGAAGGGTTTGGTAATCAGATAAATATTTTCCGGGACCGAGGATTGAACCCCGGCCGCCAGCATAGAAGTCTGACACCTTACCCCTAGACCGCCAGGTCACCATTGAAAGTACAAAGGAATAAAGCGGTATGTCAAGGGATGCTCTAAGACTTACATCGCCTGCATGTGGTTGATGTCACACACGATTAAGGGTAATTTTATAAATTCAGGTCCCAATGACAAAGTATTTTTCGGATAAAAAATATATTAGAAACTAATTAATAGCATTAGATACTTGGCGGGGCTGTCTTAGTTTTCGAAATAAATAGGACAGTGATTCGACGGCATTGGGATCAATTCTTTATAAGGAATTAATTTTTTCTAACATAGCACGCCTGATTATCAAAATAAATCAAAATAAACAGTACTAAACCAGCATTATTATATTAGTTTTAAGTAAATTGATGGAAAATAGAATGGCTTCAGTGGCAGCGTGGTCTATAGGTTAAACCGCCGATGACGAGGAGATAGAGGTTCTAATCTTGTTCGGATGTACTGAGTTTTCTTTCCAAAATTGGGGTTCTACTCTCCCTTCATGCAAATATGGGTACACTTTATTTTAATATAACCTTTCTAATCCCTAAAACCATCAGCGTTATTAGTATATAAACGTATACCACAAACGGGTAGTAAGACGTGGTGCTGAAAAATAAAAATATAGAATTTGATTAAACCACCCCATTTCCATACTAGTTCGTGTGCAATTCCTCTCAAATACCCTCCTCATATCTAACTTAGTTGATCAAGCCCTGACTTCTTCAATGACAAACAAGCGTGGTTAAAACCTGACGCCTTAGACTGCTAGGCCACTTCTAGGGGGAGGGGGGGCTATCACAAAATTAAAATCTGTCAAGTTTCGGTGTAAGAATAATCCCCACCACAATGCATATCAACACGAGCTACTGCGCATGCGTCTTATTTCACCTTTGTGCATGCCGGTGAACTTGTCCTTGAGGATGGTGAACTCGTAGATCTTGCCGAACTCTTCAAACATGGGTCTGAGCTCGTCTTCTTCCAAGTGCCTCGGGATCTGACCCACGAACAGTTTGATGGCGTCCCTCTCCCGGTGAGAAGTCGGGACCCCGGCGCAAGGTGACGTCATCCCCACTGACATACAACCGCCGCCACCACCACCGTTAGACATTGGTGGGTTGGTGGGTATGAGCATAGTTTGATAAGGGAGAAACACACCCGGTAGGGTCGGGATGAAGCCTATACCCCCTTGGTCCGAAATGTTGTCTGGGGTATAAGGGATTCCGCGGTAGAAAAATAAGATATAGATGGAATAAAAAGGTTTTAGGTTGATAACGTTTAAATCTGCGTGGTCACTTTGCTTGAGGTTTTATTTCCAACTTTTTAGAAAAGAAATGTTCCCAAGCCTTTTTAACACATGCAGAGCCTCTACAAGTGTATAAGATTTTATAAAAATATTCACTTCTTGTCAGACAGAGAAGTTCTCGTTTTAAGTGTTGTAATAGGCTACAGATAGAAACGTAGGACTATCAACCAAAAATACTAATTTATGATTCTCTTATTTTTTTATTTTTTTTAGATGTTTGTAAAAATAATTAAATAGTGTTAATATATGTAAACTGGCTATATATATTATTTAGTGTTCTATTAAAATATAGTTCTCTATAAAGTATAAATATGACTTAGTTTAATAGTTTTTCTTATAAATACATAGATATTTGGTGTACGTTGTTAACTATATTTGTAAACGTAAAATATCTTAAGATTGTGTCCTATAAAACGTGCAAAATTTTGTTCATAATATGTGCTTTAATATGTATAATTATATAATTATAATGTTCTAAGTGCAATTGGTGTGTGGTTAAATAAATAAATAAAAGTTATTGCTTGGAATGACTAGGAATAATCACAGTTTAAATGTTAACAAAGCGTAGTATAAAAACAAAACACGTGGTCCGACTTAGATCGATACTGATGTAAAAGTATGTAAAATCTTCTTTTTACAAATTTAAATTACACCACTAAAGTGAAAAAAAAACTTAATGTCACCAAAAACACCACAAAAAAACCGCACAAGACTACACGAAGACACACACAAAAACAACTACAGCTAAACGTAGCAACACTAACTGACACACTGCCATAGCAGATCGACGCATGCATGAGTACAAGGCAAGTCTAACAACAACCCCCTTCTCAAACCCCCCATGTCCCCCCCTAAAACTCTTCCCCCATCTCAACCCTCCCACGATATCCCCCAACCTTGCACCCCTAAAAACACACGCACTCAAAAACTTGCCTGCCTCCCCGTTAAATTAATGTGCCATACCCCCCTAACCCACCCCCACAACCATCCCTCCCCCCATTTTCTCTAGCGTAGACAAACTTCTCTGTTGACGATTCAAAAAACATTAGAAAAACTCATTGTTTCAGGTAAAACTTCAAGTAGGTGGTAGATAATTAAAACAAAAATTTATATCACCTGTTTATGTTTATATTGGCACTTCAAAACGTATGGGGTTTTTTGTCACTTAAAACGTGCGTTTTTATCAATATACCGAATAGGCCACTTTTTATAAATGAGAAGAGCCAATGTTTCCAAAGTACATAGTAGAACGTCCACGCGACGCTCTGAGCCAATCCACACAATAGTAGTGTTTCCCCCTTACCCAATAAAAGAGGTGGAATGAGATAGAAGTGGCTGGGGTTGAGGGGATCACAGCTGACTCATCCAACCCTCCTCCGCTGCGTCTGTCCCTCTCACAATCCTTGTCTGCATCAGTCAGTGCAAAGGGTCTATATTATATATACCAGCTGCACTTAATATGAAAGATATAGAATGGTATTTAAATAATTAAAATAAAATAACAGCCTGAAACTGACAGCTGAGATGGTTTGCAGTATTGCGTGAATCCTGTTAGCAAACTGCATGAGGCGTGGTAGTCGCTTGGGTGGACTTGGTGGAAGCGCATATTGTAAGGTTTTAAGGCCCACGTTACGATCCTAGGTGGTAAACTAGTTCGTGTTTTAAGGTGTGCTTTCTGAGCATGGAGTAATATCTGCTCATTAACAAACTAGTGTAACCTAATGAAGTCTATCTAACACTAATCATCCAACAATATCACAGGTTTAGTATTATATTGAGGGAGAACGTGTGGGGGATAGTCTGTGTGCGTGAGAGTCTGAGTGAGGGAGAGAGTGTGCGAGTGAGAGTCTGTGAGGGAGAGAGTGTGCGAGTGAGAGTCTGTGAGAGGGAGAGTGTGCGAGTGATAGTCTGTGTGAGGGAGATTTTGTGTGAGTTATAGTCTGTGTGAGGGAGATTTTGTGTGAGTGAGAGTATGTGAGATATAGAGTTAGAGAGAGTGTGTGTGTGTGTGTGTGTGTGTGTGTGAAAGAAAAACTAGAATTCTTGATTAAAAATAAAATTAGAATAGTGCCTTAAGTACTTGCTTTTTTTTCCACACCGAGTTTTTTACCCATCCAGACTAGGCGCATTTTAATAACTGTTCTTATAGGGTGGGTATATGGATGTGGTATCGAAAGAAAAGTATCAATACTGTACTCATTTAAAGTATCGGAAGAAAAATATCGATATCAAACTAGTATCAAAAGAAAATTATCGATAACAGTAAGTATCGGTATCGAAGTTTTGATATAGAAAAATATCTTCTATAGTAATAATAATTTCGAATTTGCATCATAATTGCACTTCCATATTTTCTTAAACACCGAAAATTATAATGGCTTTTAATTCTTTAAAACAAATTTTACAAAATGCTTTTTCGATAACCAACCTCTTAAAAAAACTTCCATGATCCACTTCTGTGTGCCATTTTTTTAGCTACATCGGACGTTATTGTGATAATTTATTAACTTTTCATAAACAATAGAAGAATAGACGCCCTACCCTGCTTCATCTGCTTAAACAACACACAAAGTTTTCTGCTTCGTCTGCTTGGGGAACCCTTGAGGTTACCGAGTTCATTTAGTTCTTCAAAAGATTAGTATTTTGTTTAGTTTGTGATGAGCGTGCTCATTGATAAAGGAAGGGGCAGTAGACTGGTCGCCACTATCAGTGTCATTTGTTCTTCCTCCACAGACCACACTAGTAAACATTTTATCCTAGCACGAGTGTGGTTAACAAAAAAAAGTTGTTTTTAGATATCGATTCGATACCGGAGTGTTTACTACTAATGTCAATAAAAGTATCGAATATAAAAATACTAGTATATATAATAGAATATATAATCATAATTAACATCTGCTGAATCCTAGAATTAAAATATACCCATCTAAAGTGGTGTGTGGAACAATAAGTAGGTCAGAATGTTTCAAGACTTGAGACAGATGAGCAGTAAAAGGCTAAAAGGTGAAGCCTTTGCATGTAAGGGCTTACTGTAAAAATAAGGAGAGAACTAAATACTTGAAAATACGTTAAATAAAGCAGCATTAGGATTTTTTTTTTTTTTGCTTTACACGTGTCTCGTTAACCATTCAGGTTATATACATGAATATTAATTACGCTAAAGTTTTAAGGGTGAGTAAGATGAAATCAAATTATAAATGTGCCTGCATTTGTGTGGAGGTATAGGGTGGAGACCATTTAATAAAATACACCTGGCATGGATTGAAACCGTGATATCCCCGTCTTAGGTAGCCCAGCCTATTGCGAGAATGAAGCCTTAGACAGGTTATTAGAAAATTTGTGTTTTTTTACGTTTTGACATCTTTAATATAAACTCAATGTATGGGCCAGAGCTAAACTATTTTCCGCTCTCACCTTAAATACAAAAGAAGTATATTGAGTAGTGTTGAACAAGAGAATAGTGTGTACACGTTCTAAGCGCAACAGACACCCTACAACCTTAACCTATGACAACACACAATGGAAGAGTTTTCTCATCTTATCGTGTTTCACTTGCCCTACCAACTTTGATAAGGGAGGAGAGAACAAGTTCTAACTCAGGTTGGATGAGCTTGGTTGTGTGTTTTTTTCAAATAAGAAAGGTCTTCAGTTCTTTAATATAAACTAACTAACCTGATGATCCCTCATTAATACTCATTGTGTTAAGTACATCAATAAAATCAAGTGGACAACACAAGCCTAACACACACAATCGTAGCATCAATAATTTAATTACTGGGAATTTTAACATAGAATCATAAATAGACATTAAACCATTTTTATAATAATTACTGAATACACAAAATGTTTAATCCCTCATCAGATTTCTTAATTCAAATGAAAGAGGTAATTAAAATGTTAATAATGTATTAGCATTCACCTTGAGAAAGTATGGTAAAGAAAATGATGCAATCAGGGAATGAAGTCTTCATAGTCAAGAACACAATTTTTTATATAAAAACAATCCAAATTAATTTTTACTACACAGTAAAGGGGGAGAAAGGGTATATGTGATTGCTCTTGAAAATTAGAATTTCTAAAATGATAACGCTTAATTGGAAAACAAGTAAACATTTTATTTTATAGCAATTTTTTTAACACTTGACACCGGTCAACAAATAATGATTTTAAACTTAATCTGTGCTAAGAGTAAATTTCATTAGTGTTATGCATTTTACTGCAATATTTCTGAAATTCAAGCTACTTTTACTATTCGTGATGATCTAACTGGATTTTGGCATTTTCCAATAGAGACAATTTTTAAAAAATCTCATTTAATAAACAGCGGTTGTATAGTTTTTAAAATATATTTTCTGAAGACAGATTAATTTTAAATAAAGCTAGAATCGGTAGCCACGTGGACTAAACATAGAGCTCATATAAGCTGATTTTCTGATGACAGGGAGGTCGGAGTTCAAATACCGGTGTACTGAGGGTGTACTTTAGCTCAAACGTTTCCCATTTTCACATCCCGAAATCTGGGTACATCATCCCTGCCGAGCTAAAGCAATTAAATATTGATAGGACGGACTTGAATGTAATAGTAAAAACAGTCCACTTTTATTTTATTCCATTTTTTATTATAAGGACCAGAGGAATCTACCGACAAAAATAAATTAAACAAAAGCTTTAATTAACACAATTCTTATGAGTTAGTTTTAATCGTTAATAGTAATTGTTGTATCCATCTATTATCTTTCCTGTAATATTGTAAAATAAACAGGTAATAACAGAAATTACTAAGTGGGTAGGTGTCACACGCACGGCGTAAAGCTCACGCAGAGCCATCACCAGCTTTTTTTTTACTTTATTATTATGAACTTTTTTTACTTTCTCATATCAAGGAAAATATTGTGATCTTACGTTTTACATAAACACGAATCCAAAAAAGTGGATTTCACAATTCTGTTTAAATATTATTTTAACGATTTGGTTTAAAATGGGTATCATAAGAATGTTTTACATGACAAAAATTTTGATAGAAACTCATATATAGGTATTTTACTTACGACAGATTTATTAAATATGGGAATTTTTTTTAAAAATGCCCTGTTTGTTTTTAAGTGGATAGCTTGGGAGTATTTGGAATTACAAAGAATCATATATAATTAGTTTTAGTCAAAAATTCGATAAAGAGTTGTTAACTAATCTGTGATTTTTAAAATTTCGAATTATTTTGAAAGTGGTTACCGATTTTGTTTAAAATTGATATATATATATATATCTGGAAGTGTTAGAGATTAACATTACAATTAAATCATTTTAGAAAACAGTCTAAGTAATAATCTAAGTCTTAACCATAATAATTACAAATAAAGCTCTATACTTGTTTCTGAGGGGGAAAATTCTGTTATGGATAGTTTACTGATGATTTTTTTTAATTAATGTGAACATGTAAAAATTGTTTTAGCAATTTGGTGAAAAATGGGGTATCTGTTAAGTTGTATGCATCATAAATAGTTATATACATTTGTTTTTCTTAAAAAATAGTAGTTAACAAAAGACTGATTTTTGTAAAATTTGAACTTTCTATTTGGTTTAAAATCATTACCGGTGACTATTTTACACTATCACTAATAATTTACTTTTATTTATCTCAAATTAATTCATTAGGGTAGCTTACTTACGATAAATTTTAGAAAATTTTATTATTTTTTAAATTTACCTTGATGATTGAATTCAAAATAAAAATATGGAAATAGTTTTTCATGATTAATAAAACACTTTTTATTTTCACAGTTAAATAGTTTTAGGCTAGTTTACAAATAATTAATTTTGAGAATTTGAACTTTGTTAAATATATATATATATATATATAGGTATATGAACAATTTGGTTTAAATTAATATATAAAAATATTTATGCTCAACAATATGAGTTTGTTTTCACGAGGAAAACGTAATTAAAGATTGTTATTTAAAACTCATTTTTTTAAATACACAATTATCTAGGAATTGGGTATTCCTTTCATATTCGAAGCGATAAATTGTTGGAAAAAATTATTTTGCTGTGATTTCTACATAACTAAGGTAATATTGTTTTACATAGTTACTAGACTAATACTAAAATGTACTAAAAATAACAAAAAGTTGTTATCCATAAAACAAATAAAATATCAAAATGGGAAAACTTTCCAAAAGTCTAAACATATTTCGCAATATACAATCCAATTTATGGACGGCTAAAAATATGTTACTAGATAAACTTCATGTATGCATACAACTAATTCTGTTAATTTCAGCGGTCAATTTGATAGTTTTTATCAATATATAACCTAACCTAACTATTATTATAGTAAAGGTTATCAATTTTGGCTGCAAAATATTAGGATTGAATTTTATAAAAGGAAAATTGGATTGTAATAAGAAAAATTCTAAGTATATACAGTATTTTTAATGGCTATAGCAAACGCTAACTCAACTGGATAATCAATTATAAGACCATACAAAATCAGTTAGAAAAATCTTAGGCTGCTTTCACGAAAAGACCTACATTCTCAAACGAAAGTCTTTTTCAATAGACTTGTTGTGACTCAGAATTTGATCCTATATATAATTTTATCAGTGGATCTAGGCCAAAATAAGCATAGGCTGCAATCATTTACATTACCATATTTTGATATAACTAAAAATATTGGAAATTTTCACTATAATATTTTGATCAATTTTAAACAGAGTTCTATTAATGGCATATTTCATCCGTGTTCACAGTTGTTGTTTTTTCTTATATTTTAAAAAGGGCACATATTTTTAAACTATCTTGAAGTTTTTTTAAGCAGTTCAGGGTTTTAAAATACAATTTTACTCAATAATTATGTATCATGAGTTTGCGTATGTTCTCTATTAGAGAATGAATAGATTACAGTGTTTTATAAAGCTATATGTGAATTTTAACAAATAAGAATGTATACACTATAATCCCTTTGTGAATGTATAATATTTATAAGTGAAGCTTATTCTTGTTTCACTACCACAGGATCTGGAGAGTTTTTAACAGATTATTAATTTTTTTACATGTAGTATATTTGGTATATTGGATTTATGTCACTTCATGACTTAAAAATTGACTATATTGTGACCCTAAAACTTGAATTAAGCTGTGCAGTCAGAAATTGTACGGTTATATTACAAAATACCACAATATTTAAAACACCGATTAGCTTATGACCAAATTTCTCTCTAAGCCCTCATCAATGGGAAATTAACTTTGAAATACTTTTATTTTACCAATCAAATAATCGCATGAACCAAAAAAAAAGCGTACAGTACTCGGCCAGATTGTTTTATCCCACACAAATTAACATGGCACCGAGTATATAAAGTGTAAAAGCCTGTGCATAGGCTCACCCTTCAGAAACAAGCAGACTTTTAGCCCCCCTCCACCTCTTCCCCACTAACACTCCTTCTTTCTCCCTGCAATATTCACCCCTAGTCCACCACCCCTTCTCTTCCCTTCTTGCTCGATCTCTTTGATATCAACCCTCAGTGGCAGACCCCTTCAGACACACCCTGCTTGCCTTTAATCCCGTTCTACTTTGCCAGTCTAGACGATACTGCAAACTAACTTAAAACCTTAGGGGTGAAGGGAGTCGTCTTACCTAGAGCACCCTCATTGCTCTAAGCAAATATTGTATCGTAGCCTGAATCGAACACAAGCCCACGGAGGGACTTGGTCAGTTATAAATTCTCCTAATGGTCTTCATCTGACGAGTCAAGTGTTCGATGTTAAAATGCAGCGTTTGCATGGCATCAGATCTACTCTAGAATTCTTTACAACTTTGGTTCAAGTAGTTGTAAATTTATAACATCTTTTAAGTGATACTTATTCTTAAAACTTCATATAAAAACAAATGGAACTTTTTAAAGTTGTTCCTTTAAACACGCCATCAGCCTTAAATACACTGCAGTATTTATTAAAGGAATGGTCGTTCAAAAGATTCAAAACCATTAAAACAATATTTAATTATCTTTAAAAGATATTGTGGCCCTATTAAAACATAACTTTATTTGTTTTCAGATATCTATATCTGTTTGTAACCATTTATTTTTATCTCAAAACTGCAATTTCACATTAAAAACTTAGAAGAAAATGAGATAATTTGACCTTTTCATTATTTAAAAAAAAATGCATAGGCTTACTAAAAATTTTAAAAAAATGTTAGCCATACTGGAACACATTGAAATATTTTCCTCTATTTTAGTGTGATGAATATCTTGAAATAAAAAATTATTTCTTTAACAGTGTGAATCTGGACTATGTAAAGCCGCTAAGGGTGTCCAAGAGAGATTTTATTGAGTTTTTTTAACTATCCTAACTTATTGAAAAGCCATTTGTACACTAATTAACCAAAAAAATTTCTAAAATAAGCGTTTCTGAGGACCTTCATTGTCATTTGATTTGCTATATAAAAATATTACCATGTTTATTGAAGTTTTAATTATATACAGTATTTAACCTGGCGAAGTGAGGTCTTGTTTCATCTTGACCGTTTGGCATTAGTGACACATTTGGGGACTGACCTTAACGAAATTTAACATGGATGATAATAATAATAAAATAATAAGCACGTGTTATTCACAAGATTCAATTAGCAATTTTTGTATGGGGAAAGAAAGGTCTGTTGTTCACAGAACGACTAGTTATTAATCTTTAAATTACTAAAAGTTCAATAATACGTTAAAGTACTATTGATAATGTTAAAGATAGTCCCAAGTGATGATTATTTCAGAACAAAAATGTGTTAATCAAAAGAGTAAAAATTGGTCAAACCCCCTCGCCCCCCAAAAAGAAATTATTAAAAATCATGCAAAACTCTATTAACACAAGAGGAAGTCGGTGAAGTTTACCTAAGTTTAACCAATACAACTCTTGAACCATATACTATTTTAAATTTTGTTTGATATTAATCCAACCTGATTCGGTGGCCGCTTGGTCTAAGGCATCACTCTCGTGTTAAACTATACTGCCAAGGACAGGGAGATCGAGGTTCGAATCCTAGTTGGGTGTACTAAGGGCGATTTTTAAAATTAGTTTTCCACTTTCCCTCCACACAAATGTGGATACTTTTTAAAATATCAAAATCCTTCATCCCTAGCTCACCAGCGTAACTATTACATGTGAGAGTATAACCCGAACAATTAGTGTCACGTGGGGCTGTCAAATGAACAGAAGTTTTATAAATCTACTTTGTATTACTTTATCCCCAAAATGTCAGATAATTGTAGTCAGGCATGATTGAGCACAAATGAAGAACAAACAAATGGCTCAGATAAGTTTATCTCTCGTGGTGTTGGTTTTTCACTCTGTGGTGCGTTATTTCGAAAATATTCTGGATTACACAAATTATTAGTATTTATTTTACAATTCTTACCCATAATATTCAACCTAAAAGCTAGCGATATGTAAACTTGTTCAGAATAATTATTGTACCCGCATTACAATAGTACAGTGATAAGAAGGGAACAAACATAATTACAAATTGCTTTGAAAAATAACTACTAGTTCACCCGGTCTAGAGTCGAACCTTGATCCTTTCATCAATGGCAATCAATAATATTGCAAGCTTGACACCTTAAACCATGTGACATTTGGTGTGTATAACTTTCTCAAATAGATGGGTCCCTATAGCAGCAGCAATGTTTAGTTCAAAGGAATATATGTTTGTAATTATTATTTTAGCACCACGTCTTACTACCCTTTCAGATTATACGCTTGGGAGGAATAATCTTATCTAGTGATCTTAATATAACTAAATCCACGTTCATGTATTCATTCGCCCAGCCGTATGTCTTGAAGAAGCCTATTTTGGTAGATGATACTCACCTTTACAGACGTAACATAAATAGTGTTAACATTTTTTTTATGCTGGCTATTTTATTATAGAATTCTAGTAGGAGGGGCATTCCATAAAATAAAAAAATATATAGAAAAACTGATAACTTTAGATCATATTACCTAACGTATGAATACGTGAAAGTAAATCTAGTGACTTTTATAGTTGCCAGATAATAATAATAATAATAATAATAATAATAATGGTATATGTAGGCTACATCAATCTGTAGCTCGTTTGTGAAAAATTACCCAGTACTAAAGTACTGTCACCCAGGAGACGCCCGAATGTACTAATCGTACATACTTTTCTTGGAGGCTCTTTCCATGTCCCGATAAGATGAGGTGATGATGATAGTGAATATGACGCGTTAAAACCAACCATGATCTTAATCTAACTTGAGCATAATTACCAAAACCTGGTGACCAAAGAAATGATTCCCTTTTAGAGAGAAAAAAAAATCAGTACCATCCCGGAATCGAGCCCGGGACCACTTGGCTAGCAACCAGGGGCTTTGAACACTATAACAAGAGTCCGGTTGTCTGTCAGATAGGGCTAATTCTATGAAAATTGTACGGTACAGTTATTCCTCCCATCTTATCAAAGGTTATACCCGTGTCTCTCTATCCGACTCTTTATGATCGCTACGGGTGGACTGAACTCTGTGACCTTGACTGTTGCTAGTATTGAGTGTGGTCCTGCCCAAGGGTATATACACAGAGACATCGCTCGATAAGGCGTCTCATGACGTCAGCCGGTGGGCCCCTTGCACCTGCACCTGACTGACTGACAGCACCCTCCCATTCATGGGGAAACTTGGACGGTCACCGATATCACGAGCGTGGGAACAAACCCACACCGGTCTCTTGAAGACGTGGTTCAATTCCGGACGGATGCACTTAGGTCGTATTCTCTACCTTAAGCTTAAATCTTGTTTTACTTCTTTACAAATGGTGGTGCGATTCCTCTTATATAACCTTTCTTGACAATTGTTTACCCTTAAACTAAAGCAACTAGTGATAAAAGTGGCAATTAAAACACATTTATTTATTCCGTTTATTTCAAATAGTTAATCTATTTAATTTATCAACGAGTTGTATATAGGTGATAAGTCACCTTAGTAAACCTTTTTGCTTCTCCAAGTCACAGGTTTTGTAGTAAAGCCCAGCACATACTCAGACGTTTTGTGGGTTTTATTGTATGTATACCTAGATTTAAAGACTTTTTATGTTCAACATTGGAGACCATGTCTTAATAGCGTCCATACTTTCAAAGACTGCCAAAAATCATAAAATAGATCATGGCTTCGTTACTGAAAAATTGTAAACTTGTACATGGTTATACATGAAGTAAATTATATATATATATATAGTTTTTGTTAAGAGACAATTTAAAATATTTGAGTAGAGCCTGAGCTGAAATGGCAGCTTTCACCTGGAATGTTTTTAAAATTTGAAATTTGTTGGAACACCCTCAGTGTTTAAGCTTTTTATTTTTAAATATTTAAAAGTTGTCTGGCTTAGACTGCGGAAATTACTATCGAAATGCATAGATTGACATTTAAAATGTGCAATATTTTGAATGACAATTTAAGTATTAAAAATGCTAACACTCTTTGCAATATATTTTTCCCACAATTTATCGTAATTTAATTAATGAGGGTAGGTATAGAACGCTATGAGAAGCCAATGATTTTGCAGTTTTTATGGTAAAAAAATGTTTTGGTGAAAGTAATTACAATTTTGTTTCAGTAGAAACAGAGTTCAATTTTCTTCACTCAGTGATACTAATGAATGTTGAATACATGTCATGAGCATAGTGGCATTAGCTGAGAAAGTTTTTAAATTAATAGAAAAAGTTGTCATTAAATTTCAGG
Source organism: Timema shepardi (assembly GCA_902151425.1). NCBI lineage: Eukaryota > Metazoa > Arthropoda > Insecta > Phasmatodea > Timematidae > Timema > Timema shepardi. Next base: position 15,906 of record CABFVX010000051.1, read on the forward strand.
GTACCCTTGACAGATAGTCAAGAACTGTTGAGGTCACCATGTGAAGAAAATTAAATTTTGTTTGTACTAAAGCAATATGGCATTTATTTGGACCAAACAAATTTTTGATATAAAAACAACAAAAACATGTACCTTTTCTGGCGTCTCCTACATCTCCACCTTAACGTTGATACTTAATCAACCCTGACCTTTAATTTGGGTCAAACACACTATCCAAGATATGTGTCCAGCTTGTCGTATTAGCCCAGTTGGCACACCATAACATTCTAAATGAGAACGCTTTCATTAAACACGTTATATATTAATGTCTTAAGGGCTAGCGATGAGGAGGATTTTTAGAGGAATCGCGCCTGCATTAGTAGGGAGAAAGCATGTAAAAACCACAGGTATGAATAACAACTAAAAAACCGGGCGTGATAACCACCGTAAATCCAGCTTATAGCGATCCTGATGCCCTAAAACCACGTGATCATCGTTGCAAGTGATTAACTACGAGCCCCTCGCAAAGTCTATATTAATTTAAACGGTATGACGTATTTCCAATTTATTCACCTAGCAAGCATAACAGAGTTCTAGCTAACCTTTGATTTCGTAACTCATCATCATAATCATCAACTGCTTATGGCCTGTAACTGGGTCAGTTTAGTAAAATTACTCAGTCTTCCTCTTTCGTTCCACCACTATACTCCTCTTTCCCCCATATTTGTTATCTTCTCCTCTCTGATCGTTCTTTGCCTCCCTTGAGGGTAATTTCACACCCATCGTATCTCATTATTCAATTAACACTTACCCGCCTCGGTGGCGCAGTTGGCTAACGCGATATATTCGTGTTTAGCTAAACTGTCAAAGACGAGGAGATTGAAGTTAGAATATCAGTTGGGTGTATTGGTGGTGGTTTAACTAAATGGTTTTCCACTCTCCCTCCATGCAAATGCAGGTTCACTTCCTATAAAATTCAATCTTCCCAATTCCTAATCCATTAGCGTAATTAGAACTTGTGTGTATAAACTGAACTGGTAGTAAGCTGCGGTGCTAAAAAAAATTAACACTTTTAAAACTATCTCTCTCATAAATAAATTTTAGTTATTTTCCAAACATACAAATGTCCTCACCCAGTAATCGAGAAATTATATGAGACATTTTTTGAAACTTATTATTCCTTATATAATATATTTAATTGTTTTATTCATTGTATGTTTAACAAACAAGATGTGATCCCAACAAAATGCATACTATTTTGAAATTAAAATTTGTATATTTTAAGACAAAATAAAATAACACAACGTTCTATATTGCTAACATTGATTGACTAGACAATGTATTAATGCTTTCAACTAAATGTCCGTTCCCTTAGCTGAGTGTTTCGGGAGACTAAACTGTAATGGTTAGAAATTTTACAACAATTCTCAAATTAATATTTTTAATTACTAACCAAAGCGGTTTTTTTTTCGATGTAATTTCTGCACCAAAAATTTCTGTACAGTGGAATTTCACCCATCTGTCCCTCATTCAATGGCATTTCCGGTTTATCAGGGCTGAAATTTAACATTGATTAATTATTTTGTAACAAATTTTTATGGGATGAATAAATGATGTATTATTAAAAACTGCGCCACTCGTAAACTAAACACCATTCAAAATTGGCACAACAATAACCTAATCATTAATTTATGATTGAATAGTCGTACAAACATGTTTGAAGCTTTTTATGATTTGTTATTGCATAGATAGTTTATGACTTGCAGAACTATATATCGTTTTAATGCATGTTTCCTATAGTTTTCGGACTATCCGTATTTTAGTTAGTCCGGATAAACGCGGTCCCAGTTAGGCTGGATACACGAGGCTTCACTATAAGTGTTAATGTAGCGTGATACAACACCCAATTTTCACAAACAAATACAAATTGTCGACCTTTTAATATATCATTTATTTGTAATTTGTTTTTGTTCTACCCTTGAAACATATATATTATTTTAAGATGCTAGCAGATACTTTACCAAAGCTAAGATGAGAGCGTTAAAAATGTAAGAAGAGATAAAAAAAAAAAGAGAATCGTCAAGAAAACTTGTCCATGGTCCTAAATGTAACAAGTAAGTAACTTTCAAACACGTGACAGAAGACATGTTATTTTGTCGAGGGGTTGCAGAAGGAAGGGGTAGGTTTTGGCTCATATCACTAGTAACGATAGAAGCATTGTGGCAAGATACACTCTTACTAGTCTGTAAAAGTGTTGCTCGCTCACGTATTTTCCATTCGGGGGAGATGGAGAATACATTCGCCAGAACAATAAAAACAGATTAAATAAAGGAAAAAAATGTCAACTTGAAGAAAAGTGGGTTTTTTTCCCCCTCATTCCTGAATCGGCTTTCTCTCATGACTAAAGACAGAATACGTAGTACATATTTCAAGGTTATTCCTGTAAGTATCAGAATGCTACGATATATTTCAACATGACTTATATTTGAGTTTTAAAATAGATTTTATTTAAAAGGTTTTTTCATATCACTTTTCGATAAAATTATAAGGTTTATAGGTCAGAGTTAGTCAAAGCTAAAACGTAGTATCTAACATATGACTTGACTTATCTTAGAGCTGGTAATACAATTATTTATCATAGATATTATAATAATATTAGTTCTTCATAACTATACGCCATAGTAAATAATTGTAAAACTAAAGTTTAATTATTTCCACATACCATTATTTGAATTTCGCTAATACCAACATGATTTGCTTTATTTTCTTAATAATTGGCAATTATTGTCTATGTGATTACTGATTAGTAACTGCTAGTGTGTTTTTTAAGCATAAATTAAGGCTAATTTCCTATATTAGAAAAATCCAATTCTGTGTTTCTGGAAACAAAATTATGGTTTCAATGATCTTATTTTGAATTTAAATATTTTTAAATACAGTATATTGAATCATCTTGATCAAAATGAGTATCTGAAGAGTGCTTTGCACGATAAATAGCAGTGTATACTTGTTTTTTGAAGGAAAATTCATTAAAGGGAGCTTTAATGACAACATATTTGTTATATTTCCCCTAAATAAAGTATGCGTTTTATCATATTTTCTCTTAAAGCACCTACTACATACCTATTACCATTATTTACTTTCTCATACCAATATAAACTAATGTGATCGTAAAAAAATCAATCTCAAGAATATGACGATACCTTTATTTGAACACTATTCAAAAAACAAAGTGGTTTTTAAAATTCTGTCTTCCCCCCTACATATGTCTCTCTGTCTGTTCTTTGCCACTGATCCAAAACAGTTGGATGGATCTTGTTGAAACATGATATTTCGATATTATAAAGCTATATCTTGGGATAAGTTTTTTTTTACCTTAGCCCTCAAATTAAGGTTAGCTTACTAATTAGTGATTTTTTAAGCTCATTTTTTTTAATGGCTCTAACGATATTGATTGAAATTCATATCTAAGATATGTTTAAAATGGCCAATATCATTAGTTTTGGGGCAAAAAAAATCGATCAAGGATATCTTTCTGACCAGAAATATTTGAAAAAATTTCTAAAATGTCTAAAGAGTTTATTTAAAATGTGTATTTGTAAATTCAGTGGTATGACAAACAAAACATCATATAGCTACTTGTTTTTGGGATAAAATCTCCTTTATGGGTAAATTAATTTTTCATAAACTTGTAACTATTTCACAAACGGCTCTAACGATTTGGTTACAAAAGGGTATCGTGGGACTGTTTGACATTCTAAATAACCCTAATTACTTGGTTTTGGGTAAAAATTCGATAAAGGGTTGTTAAGTGAAAAGTATTTTTTTTTAATTCAAACTATTTTGAAAATGTCTCAAACTATTTTGCTTAAAATATATATCTGGAGAGTGTTTGACATGAACATGACAAATAAATCTGTGTGGTTGTTTAGGGGAGCAAATTCAGTGGTGGGTACTTTAATTATGACTCTTTTAATGTGAATATATTTAAAAAATAGCTTTAGTGAATTGGTTCAAAATGAGTATCTGTTAAGTTTCTCACGTTATAAATATTTGTATGGATTTGTTTTTCTAGACAAACTTACATTAGTCTTTAACAAATGAATGATTTTTGTAAAATTAGATTTTCTAGAAAATAGCGTCAACGATTTGGGTTCAAAATTGGTATCAAGCAATTATTTTGTATTATCATTAATAATGTATCTTTATTTATCTAAAATAAGTTAATCAGGGATAGTTCGATAATTTTTATTTTTACAAATAAACAATTTTAAGAAAGTTTACAAATAATTAATTTTGACATTTTGAATCGTGCTAGATATATTTTAACAATTTGGTTTAAAATTTATATAGAAAGAGTGTTTATTTTGATCAACAATATGATGAGATTGTTTTATTAAAACACCATAAATGTGGATTCACACGTTCGCCGAAAAACTAGGGCAGAACAGAAACGTGGTCACGTGACGTGCTCTAAGCCAATCACGAGATTTCCCCCTAATCAGCGCGAGCCGTTCTGCTAAAAGTTCAACTCATCTCTACTTTTTCCGCTCTGACCGAGATGTTAGGCACAGAAGAACCAATCAAATCTCAGAATCAAACATCTCAAATCAGTGCGCATGCGCATTTGTCAACGCATGCGCTCTACAGCCAGAAGCTAGCAGACAGATTTGTTGGTCTTGATGAGGAAATTTGAAATAACTTGTTGATGGAGAGCGTGTTTATCGATGTATTGGATTGTGTCACGGCACAGCATTATAATTTGTAAACAACCAATGGGACAATGATCTAAAATATATGTTTATCCACTAGAAAATAAAATATGTTGATAATCAGCTATCTTAAAGCGTTGCAATGCATCATGGGTCAACTTAAAGTGTGTATATATATATCAAGAGTATATTTTTATATATATACATATATCATAAAAATATTGTTACCGATTTAAAATATTAAAAATTTGTTGTTTTATTTTTTCAAAAGGTTGTGTTTTACTAAACTCGATTCATTATACTTTTATCAGTTATATATTTACTACTTTAAGTCAAAAAACAATATAAATTGTCTACTAGCCGATTTCACATTTTAAAATGTAATACCAATTTTTCTAGAGAAATATTTGCATGTCAATCACCTTTTTTTAAACTGTAGAACTGCCATTGATATTTAAATTCTCGAAGTACTTGCATGGATTAATAAATGTTGTTTTAAGTTGAATCTATAATACTTTACATTATAAAATAACTAACATAGATATCGTTCAGATATATGTTACAATCATCAATAGAAATAACATCATCCTTATCAAACAGTCCTATTTCACCATAAAAATAACAGAAGAGAGAAAAATATTCGAAAATAACTATTGCAGGAAATAAAACTACGAAATCGCGCAGTTCTTTCCCTTTTATCAGTGGAAGATAGAGTAGAGGGGGGAATTGAAGGTCGTAAATCCCTGGAATAAAAATTAAAAAGTTCAATGACTATTTACAACGGGTAGTGTAATTGGCTGTTTTAAAGCGGAGTAGCAACACTAAAAATTAACCATTTGGGAACGCCCGGCCTTTCCACTAAAAAAAATGGGGGGGTAAGGGGTTGGGGGTACTTCAAAGGAATTTATAGCAAGAGAACTGTCAGCGCCATATTTGCCATTTCTGATAGGAGATTACGTTCCATATGATAACTGTTCCCAATGGCTATAGTGATGTCATATTCGGCATGGTTATTGGCAGAACAGATAGTTTATGATGGTATTGACTGTTGACTGAGGATTGGATTATTATAGGAATAAATAAATCAAGAAATGTAAAAACACACCGTAGACATCAATTTTAAGGTCACACGCTTCTTAATGGTTATTGCTATATGCATATGAACTGATATAATAAAAACTGGCTTGCCTTAATATTTTTAGCCTTTGAAATTGTTTATAATTTATGTAATATATTTTAATATATATTATTCAATTGTGAAAATATGATTCAAACAAAATTATTTGTTTACATAAAATGTATAGATTATTAGAATTTCTGTTTAAAAAGAAGCAGTTTCCAACAAATTTGTTTGCAAAATAATAAATATACATACAAATTCGAAGATCCTATTTGAAGAACTGACAACTTAATATTTTAAGTAAACTTTATTAGAAATATAGAAACCAATTTTGATAGGCAAATATTAAAATACACTCAATGAATTTGAAAGCTACCCTAACTTCTCCCTCCTAAAAAAAAGTTAGAAATATTGCTTTAGTATAACCTAATAAACTACATTTTATTCGTGTGAAATAAATATGTTACGATTTTTTTTTATTTACTGTGCATTGTGATAAGACACTAGCCCTCCATTAAGTTGAAAATATTTATACTCTAATTTTCTGTTTGCACTTCAAACAAATATCTATTAGCCCCAAACTATTCCTTTTTACTCCCCAAACTCATCATGGGAGTGCATTTTTAATAGGAATTTTTACACATTTATGTGAATTTCACTATAAAATTTTAACGAGTGTGGTATAAAATGGCTAGGAATGCCAATGCCACGTTGGAAAGGGAAAAAAAAAACTTTCGGAGGAAAAAAAATAAAACGAATAAACGTCGCAATATAATCCCGTAACCCTGTAATCCGTTTTATATTCGTCCACATATAACGCCTCCAACACCCTCGACCCCTTTCCCAACACCCTTAATCCAAAAAAAATTTATTTCCTGAAAACTGTGTTATATTTTTATGATCGCCATATTTCAGTACTAGAATTTCATAAGAAGAAAAATTGCAGAAGGTGGAGTGAGGTTAATGTTTGCGTGTACACTGCACGCGAGATGCGTTTTGCTTACGTAAATCTCACATAAAGAAACGCTAATGGTTTAATGCAACGAATAGTTTCTAAAAATATCCACGGTATATTTAGTCACACAAATACATGTCAAATGAAGTAACACAAATTCTAGCTAAAATTTATTTTATTTCAATTATTTTAGTGACTGTTTAGTGACCCTTTTTTTAAATCTTTTGTTTAGTCACCCATTGTTTTATTTCAAATTTTGTAGAGGATAACCGTAATGTTAAAATTATGTTTACTTAAAATATTTAATTACTAGAGTTGAGTCAAAATAAAACTAGAAATAATACAAATAAAATGTTTTCTTAAAAAGTGCACGTGTTTGGTTTAAAAAACAATTAGACTACTTTAAAGCATTATATATATATACTACTAAAGAATCGTATTTATAATATATATAATATATATTATATGTATAATATATAGTTGATATATAATATATATTATATGTATAATATATATTATATATATTATATATTATACATATAATATATACAATATATAATACAAATATTATATATAATACTAATATTATAGTATATAATATATATTATATGTATAATATATAGTAGATATATAATATATTATATGTATAATATATAGTAGATATATAATATATTATATGTATAATATATATAATATTTGTATTATATATATTATAAATAGGATTCTGTAGTAGTCTAATTTTTTTAACCAAACACGTGCATTTATAATATATATTATATAATATATAGATAGATAGATAGATAGATAGATAGATAGATAGATAGATAGATAGATAGATAGATAGATAGATAGATAGATAGATATATAGATAGATAGATAGATCAACTTAAACATATATGTTTGTTTATATATATATTTGGACTCTTAAGAAGAAGATAGCACATAAATACTTGGAGAGCTTTAAAATTCTGTGCTGCAGAAAACTTGAGAAGATCAGGTGGACAGAGAGGGTGACAAATGAAGAGCCCTAAGACGAGTGGGTGAGAATAGGAATCATTTTGGATGTGATTCTTTGGCACAGAGCAAACTGGGTCGGACACATCCTTAGGAGGAACTGTCTTCTGGACGACGTCATTGAAGGAGAGGTTGAGGGAAAGAGGAGCTTAGGAAGAAAGAGGATTCAAATATTAGAAGTAAAGAAGAAAATTCTGGGAGCTGAAGGAGTAGGCAGAGGACAGGGTTCATTGGAGGTCTAAGTTTTAGTGACAAAAGGAATGGACCTGTCGTAAGACAGAACACCTAGTAATGATAAATACGTTTTATTTATATATTGTATATAGCTTATTTTTAATGTAATTTCATACATATCAAACATTTCACTTCTATAAAACCCCATTTAAAAAAATCACATTATGTAGGTATATGTATATAGAACCTACAGTAAGAAACAACACGTGATTTTATTTATAATATGAATTATCCTTTTTTATGAACTATACTTAGTTGTTTTATTTGTATTTGACTTTTTGATACATTTATAAAAACACATGTATGCAATGAGAGAAATAATATATAAGTTTTTATCTAAGAATAAATATTCAGATCATATATTCTAAATCCCATAAATTACTGTTTTGAATATGCATTCCTAATTAGATAATAATGTATTGTTTAGATTTACTGTAGTAATAATATTTTGAAACTAAATTAGTGTATGATTCAAAAAGTTTTGTCTACTTTTAAAACGATGTCCTGTGAAAACCGCAGGAAGGAAACTGGATAATATACTTAGAACAAATAATACTTTTGGAGGGAGAGTGGTTGATATTGAAGGCAAGTTTACAAGAGTACCCAGATGGTCGAGCTGTAAAAAAGAGGCGGAAGATATTTTCCTGCAGAGACAAGATGTGAACCACACATGTTGCCGTAATATTCCTAAGTGCACTTTTACCACTTCAGCGCTCGTAAACTCGACTGTAATGATGCAAACAATTTGAATTAATGTTTAAATTAGTTTTTTGTTTAAAAAACATGTATAAGGGTGAGTATGTTGTGTGGTTCTCTCAAAACATATTCACTTGTATAGATCCATAATTCAAATTCTAGTATGTAGGTTATAATATAATTATCAAATAAAATTTAATTCTAAAGGTATAATTGTTCAAATTAAATTTTAAGTAAATTTTTTTGTGAAAATTTTACCAGAATAAACATAGCTTGTATGGGTATGCCAAAAAAGTAATATATATTTTTAACTTACTATAAAAACTTTTTAATGGGCCTAGATCATTTTGGTTGGTGACCATTAGGTTTTTAAATAGTATTTCAATCAAATATTATTAATAAATAATTATTCTTTTTTATTAATTTCATAGTCAAAGAATTTTCAATAATTATTAAGTTCAAAATAGTATATGACATGATGTTAAGTGTTTATGTTCAGTCGTAAGTTTTGCACTTTTCGTAAGATCAAAATGTAATTTCCTACTTTCTTTGCAGGTTAATTTTGATGTGTCACCATAAAAATTTACTATGTTTATCATATTCGCCCTTTTAATTCCAATTTTAAATAGTTCAATTTGCAGTCAACTATTACTGGAATCATAATATTTAAGTATCCTACATATATAATATTTTTTTCGAACAGTGTTGCCTATTTTTTTCAGACTGATTTGTTCGAACAGTGTTGCCAAGTTAGTATTCGCGTGTGATAGTTTCATTGATTACACGCTATAATCACTGGATGTGGCCAGCTCACATTGGAACCTAAGATCCGGCTATTTTTTGTGGCTGTGACCGTACCACTACTCTACGTGCCAGCGACCAGTTAAAGTTTCAGGCAGTCTTGAAGTACAAGAGAAGGATAATTCCAGTATCACCCCCCACCCCTCTCCCCGCAACTACTTACCGGTCCTAACCGCATTTCGGATTTCGTGTCAGCCTTTCAGACACTAGACACCTTCCGCACTGTTTTAAAAACTTACTTTAGACTTCGATAGTCTATTAGGAGTGGTCTAAGTCCCAAACAACTGGCTTGGAATAGAGCTATTAGGAAGGGGAAAGAAGAGATTATATAAATGATACATAGAGAAAGGAATAACAAAAGATGGAAGCAAGTTTATATTGGCTGTAGAAATCAGAAATGGGCCAAAGGTATTAATAGAAAATAATAAATAAATAAATTAGGGATTAGGTAGGAGATAAGAGGGTATAAAGAAGATAAAAGATAAAGCAGTGGGGAAAAGAGAATATATCAAAAATATTGATATCTTATATATCACAGAGGAGACAAAATAGGTAGACTAGTATATCAGATATTATTTGCAGGGAGAAAAAGAGGAGCTTATGGGTAGAAAATAAGAGGTAGAGGGTGTAAAAAAGATTATAGTAAAAAATTGTGCAGAGATAAGAAAAAAGATAAACGGTATGAATAAATATGAGAAATAAAAGAGATAGAGTGTAATAAGGAGATGGGTCTATACAGCAGGTAGTAGATAACTAGGGTTAAAAGGAGATATGATCTAGCGCAGTAATGAAAAGAGAGTTAATAAAGGAGATATAGAAAAAAGGAGCATTTATTACTAAATAAAGAGTGAAGGAGATAAAATCAGTTCAGAATATTTTAGGGCAAGTGATAAGAATAGGTATTGGATGGTGATTGCAGTAATCTGAAGAAATATTTCACATATAATATGTTTAAGTACGTCTTAGGAATATTTGTGACCTTTTTTTATTGAGAATATTCTCCTTTTATTAATAGTATTACTACTACTTCCACTCATATCCATTTCTCCATCCTTCAAGAGAGCCTTTTGGTTTACTATGCTGGCGTCATCAATAATTATTGAAGATACTTTATTCGAAGAACTCGAATGTTAACTACAAAATATAGATCATATGTTGCACAAACAAATCCCCACTCCAAATTTATACAGGAGACCAATATGTTTCTTAGTTTAGTTTAGTCAATGTAATATTTCTATAAAGAAGCATATCTTCCTTCATAAGATTCTCGGTAAAAACCATTCTAACATAGATGATTTTTCCACCCAGTTTATGCCACCATAACGTTTTCAGGAGGTATAACCCAATTAAACTTGGTGACCAAAATACTTTTTCTTCGGGCTACACACTACCTCCAATTCAGCTGAAGTACAACACTTTAGAAAGAAAAGTTAAAGGAAACACTTCTCTCCTTTAGACTAAAATAGTTTCGGAAGGTTTTTAAAGTAAAGAGAAATTAGAAGTTTTCTAGAAAAGGGGGCGTCGGTGAAGGGAAGGGTTAATTTACCAAGAAGGTGAGGAGAAGGCGTCTAGTGACAGGTGTAGAGGGGTTGTTGTAATATTCCAAGGTATTTTATGTGAGTCGCAACACGCAACTAAACTGCTGTTTCCTGTCAACAAGTTGAGGTAACTAATTTATCATTTAATTGATCCCAACAAATACTTGGATATTTGATAGAAACTCGTGTTTCGGTGTAATTGATATGGTAGATTATTCAAAATAAATAAAGTTTCATAAATTATATCAATTTAGTTTCACCAAAACATCCAAAAGCAGTTTTAGCATGGTAACTTTTTTTTTCTGTATAGATTATGGTGCCACTCATACAAAATGTTTGCTCATTTCCTACTTAACTAGGTTTCTTAGAAAATACTATTTGTTTAATAAATATTGCCTTACAATTTTGCGGATTGTAAACTAATACTTTTAAACTAAAATTGTTTAAAAGTAACAATACACTGCTTATGTCTTAGCTACATATTCATTTAAATGGAAAATTTATTACCAAACCCTTCCTTCACCTCTGACAAGACATCTTGTGAATGTGAGGAATGCCAGGTCTCCACCGTGGTTTGGATTCCACGCTAAACTGTAGGTCCTCCATTTCATCTCACAATCACCCTACCATTACACATTAGCGTAAGTGCGTATAACCCGAACGGGTAGTAAGATGCGGTGCTAATAATAATAATAATAATAATAATAATAATAAATGGAAAATTATAGTTAGGGATTTGATGTTGGAAGCTAGACTTATAAATGAAATGAGCTAGCATTGAAATTATATAATATTGTAACAAGATTAGTGCCTAACAGCGGGACAAGCGTGCTCTTGTTGTTTGCCCTGGCTGCGCTCCTTGTTCTCTCTGTCTCCCTCCTTGTCTAGCATGTAGGTAGCGACCTTATCTCTTGACTGGGGGATTAGAGGGGCCGAAGGGGTGTGGGGGGGAGGACGGAGACTCATCTGGAGGGGTCTGGATCCTTTTTATTCTAGAAGTGGAGGCTTCCAGACCCTCAGCTCTCACCACCCCTATAAATACATGCTCAGCGGTAGCCTGAGGGCAGTTCTTGGCTCGCGACTGAAGAGTCCGGGAGTTCGTGTGGCGAGTGAGCGGACCGGCGTGTCCGGTGAGTGGACCGGCGAGTCCAGTGAGTGTGGACCTGCGTGTCCAGTGTGTGGACCGGCGTGTCCAGTGTGTGGACCGGCGTGTCCAGTGTGTGGAC
>CABFVX010000051.1:31027-46332 GCA_902151425.1 Timema shepardi
TAGAATACTGTGTTAATGAACATTTTTGTGACTGTCTTTTAAATATTTGAATAGTTATTAGGTGTTTTATAGTTGTTAATTTGTTTATTTAATTTACTTATATTTTTATGTGTTCTATTAGTTTATTAATTTACAGACTTGATTAAGACTCGTTTTATTTTATTTTATGACTTGTTTAGTTGTAATTAGTTTATATGTACAGTTAATCGGTGTGTGTACATAGTGATAATTTTAATAATTAAAACTTTGAATATTCCGCGGGCATTTTCATTCGTGTTTGGTCAGCAGCATACCCCAATATCTTTAAAAGAATTCGTGGTTCACACGTCCACGTGTGAACGGCCTGTGACCCTCCCAGGTCACGTGCGCCCCCCACGTTACAATATGATATATGTAATGATTTGCTTTTAATTGAAAATATCTGTCAATAGCTATAGCTAGTTTTATTTCACGTATTAATAAATAAAAGTAGATCTATTAACTTTTTGACCAGTCAGATACCACACTTCTGAACAAGTTATTATAATATATCGATTTAATAAACATTTTCTTCCTTTTTTTTAAACATGAGTCTTTATAGTGTATTGTGAACGTATAGGTTAGTATTTATGGCAATGGTTTTCGCATTGTCTATGGATTTACTCTTGCAATAGAAAAATAGACAGTGGATGTTTTTTCTTAAAATCATTCTTAATAAATACTATTACTAATTGCAAAAGAGTATGCATTTTCAATAATTTCAATCTTCCTGATGCTTATTGCTTAAATTTAAATACTCAGTCAACCCAGATGGGTAATAAGACGTGTTGCATAGCAAAAAGGTTGCGATGGTAAATACACGTCTACCTTTGCTATTGGATAAATCATCGCAAAACGAGCGGTTGCCAATATTAGTTCCAAGTATTTAAGCATCAACATGGAAAATAAGCTATTAAAGGGCCGTCAATAAATTGGCGCTAGTGGACAATACACTCGTCGTTGTACTAATTAAATACATACAAAGAATAGTTTAATGAAAATAATAATTTTGGGGATTAAAGATAAGATTCTTTTTTAACATGTTTGTGCTGATCTTTGTTACTTTAAAAGAAAAGTTTGGCAAGGACATTCTTTGAACCCAGGTCAAGAAATATATGTAGATAGTTCTTAACCTGATTATCCGTTTCAATTTGGTGACCACTCAAAGGGTTATTTGTTTATTAGCTCAAATTAAATTATTTGATTTACAGTTCTCAATCAAACGAGTATATGAGCGTGTTTTTTTATGTTAACATCAATTGTGAGAATGGCGTCTTTAGCCACGTGAATGGTGGTTATTATTATTTAAATAATGTACTATTTAGTATAGTATTAATTTGGTATATGTCTATCTGACCACTTAGGTGAAATATCGATTTCAAATCCAAGAAAACACTATAGGAGATATTCTCACTTGTCCATGAAGGGAGTGAGTTATATTATTCACAAAACTTATATTCCAAACGAAGAAAAAGAGACTCATTTCTGTCTATTTCAAGACCGCCACCAGTCAATAGCTTACGTTTCCCGCTGCATTTTATTTTGTCGTTCTATACGAGAAAAAGTAATTTTTCACTGTCCTAGATTATGCAATATATTTATTCTATTTTTTTTATGTTTCTTTGACCCTTATCCTCCAGGTTTCACTATCCGTTTGGGTTACATACGAGTATTTATTCTAAGAGAAAAAAGATGAGTAAGGTAGAATTTAGTGAAGAGTAACAGAATTTTCGTGGAGGAAAAACAAGTACCTCAGTAAACCTACTCCGGAAAGGAACACTGACCTCCAAGTGCCTGGTAAACTAGTTAAAACTATACCAATGCCTTTGTTCGTATTCCCACTGGTATGAAGCTGATCACTGTCGTAGGATGGGTTGATATTTCACTAGAAGAGGAATGTTAATCCTGTCAGTTCATTAAGATAGATACTATATTAACTAGGCCAGTTATTCCCAACCTTTTACAGATCGCAGACCCCCTCAAGCTAAAAATAGCTGTCCTCAGTCCCCAAATCTAACCCTCCCTAACCTTGACACTAGATGAAATTAAATACCTATGTGAACCATTTCGTAATAACAAAATATATCAAAACTAAATATTGAATCATTATTTAAAATTGACTTGTTTGAAGGAGTCTGTGTAGCTATAATTAGCATTACTTCAACACTCAGCTAATGAGATGGGAGATTTAAATATCTAGATTTGGTTTGTGGTCCCCGCATAGGGCTATTCGCTGCCCACATGCTAACAACCGCTGTTCTAGGTTCACATTTAATATTTAAGTACTGTATTCAAGTTGGTTCCCTTTTAAGAAAATACAAGTCCTGTTTTTCAATAATAGTTAAGGGTGTGTTTTGGCATCATTAATATGATACTCTTATTTTTATTTATTTCCACTGGAGAAACAAAATCTATTTAGTTTTATATCAAATTACGACCATGTTAAAATGCTTTGCCATGCTTTAAATATGTGCAAGAGAAACAGAAAATATATTAATCCTTTACCAACTTCTTTGGTATAATGGTCTAAATCATTACTCTAGCAATAGTCTAAACTGCTGATGATGGGGATATCATGGTTCGAATCCTGGTTGGGTGTACTGAGGGTGTTCATTGTTAAATGGTTTTTCAACCTCCCTCCAAACAAACTCCAGTAAAATTTCTCTAAATCCAACCTTACTCATGTCTAACACATTAGCGTAACTAGTACAGAAGCTAAAAAACCAAGAGGGTATTTAGACATGGTGATAAAAGTATTAATGATAATTTTGTTCCCAAATAATAGAGCAAAATACGAATACATATTAAAATATTACGTTACAATATTGTATGATATGCAAAACTAGATCGTAAATATATATGTTACTAAAATATTATAGATATTTTTTATATTACTTGATAAACAAACATGATAACAGGTATTTAATGCTTACGATTTTATTACAAGGAAGGGCCTAATCAGATACATTAAAATATTACCAGATCTACTTTCGTTTAATTTCCACATCAGTTCATGCGATCTACAGGGGTCACATTGCCCTTAAATAGTTGTTACCTATCAAACAACACTAATACAGTTATATTAATTTTGGTTGAAAAATAAATGTGTATGTATTTTCTATAAGTCCTTCCGACTAAAAAATAAACTGTACCATATTTACTTCTTAAGAATTCTTAATTATTATCAAACGTAGCCGACAGACCCCAGAAATGACACTTTATTTTCTCACAGACACAAGTTGTTTATTTTATTCATTCTTTCAATGTATCAAAGAAACCTCCACCTTCTCTTCCTTCCTTCTGTCCTTCTAGTGATGAATGAAACATGGAAGTGAAGCTCGACCATATCTTGAGAGTATCCGTTCAATGCATGAATGAATGATTCGCTAGGTTTGAGAGGCCCGCCACTTCCATTGTACGTCATGTTATGAGTCAATCTTCCTGCCCTCCCTCCTCCATTTGTGACAGACAGACAGACAATACAACTGGCCAACCTCACACAGAAACCATACACAGAGTGCCACGCCCTACTTTATGGTGTACATGTTTAATGAGGACGATTTGATAAGGATTGGTTTTGATCAAGTTAGCGTGAGAGGAAAATCTTCATTCAACACAGCTTCTTCCAAATTTTATTTAAATTCCGGCTTCAAAGGCGCACATGTTCGTAAACAGAGGCTACTATGTTTTAAGATTTCAGATATCTGCGTGCGAGAGATATCACGCAATGCTCATTAAAGACAAACAAACTCTTCATTATTTTAATTTAAGAGATTTCTTTGATTCCGACCTAGTTTTTAATTAATTTTAAAAATTTAATCAAAATTTTAGACTCTCTGCCTGCGTTAGATATCGCGCATTGCTCATGACAGACACAAAAACTCCCTAACTTCATTAATAGGAACGATATATGAATGGTTTGGTTATTAAGCGCCCCTTTGTTCTATCCGCAACCATTTAGATAGAAACACACTCGGTACAACCAACCGGGATTCATACTCCAACCTTTCCGTCCCAGAAAAACTAGATTTAATGAGCCTGACATTTAATCCACGTGCCCACCGATATGGGGTGTAAATTATTAGTTATTTCTAATATAATATATTTGTTTCATAATATTACTTCAGCCTAGTTTAATTTTTAGATTAAATAACTTGAGTTAATTATTATTATTATTATTATTATTAGCACCGCGTCTTACTACCCGTTCGGGTTATACGCACTTACGCTAATGTGTAATGGTAGGGTGAATGTGAGATGAAATGAAGGACCTACAGTTTAACGTGGAATCCGAACCACGGTGGAGGCCTGGCATTCCCCACATTCACAAGATGTCTTGTCAGAGGTGAAGGAAGGATTTGGTAATTGAGTTAATCAAAATAATTTAATTCATCCTCAGATTCCCGTAATAGTAAAACCTGTGTTTGTTATTTTTATGTTTGACGAAGTTTGTAGACCCTATACACAGTACGATTAAAAAATAAGTGAATTTATAGAGTTCAATCGCCAAAATAAATGTAATTTAGAACAGCCCGCTTAACACAAAATAACCAGCTGTTGTGATAAATAATTTAATACTCGGCAAACTGTACAAACATATTCCTATATATTTGCTCGTAAAGGTGCTAGTAGGAATCTAACCAAAGTCTGCGATACCATGTGATTTACCTTTGTAAAAGTATCGATCTATTTCCAAATGGAAACAAAATCCATTAGCAGAATATGGATATGAAAACGTTTATGATATATATCTTGTGCCAAATCTTGACATATTATCACACATTTTGTTGGAATTATACAGAATTAAAATAAATTAATGGAAGCTTATTTTCCGCAATAGTTAAAATATTTAGTGATTTGTCAAACTCCCTTTATATCAGAATTTATTTACTAGACGATTCATGTACCCTACAGTATGATTTTTAAAGGGAGTTCATTATTTGAAAACATAGCTGTAGCTACAATGCCGGAAATAAATATTAGAAAGTGTATTTACACTCTTATTCGGTTTAATGAATGATGTGAACAGAAGTTAAATAGTAATCAATAATAAAGTATTATTGTAAACTTTTGATAACTTTTAGTTGATAATTATAATTTTGATTAATATTTTAAAATTACAAATTTGAGTGACTTTCTATCGAAGTTGGTGGTGTAAAATAGGCTTCCTATAAAATTAGGGTTTACTTTACACATTAGTCTGGACATCTAATGGCAATTAACACTTATCTAAATAACTCTTTTTTGACCCACTGATAAAATAAAGAGTCTCTAAGAATCTTTAAATAAGAACACAAATATAAGAAACAAAAGCAAGAGAAAGGGAGGTGGTGGGAACATTACTTAGAAGAAGTACGAAGAGTAAATAACAAAAAAAAAGCTAAACAAAGAGTAAAATGCTTACGCTTCCTTTTTCCCTGTAATACCAAGGAGGATTATTAGAACGTTCGTTACTGCTGCGCTCTAGCGGTGGACTTTTAAATCATTCAAGTAACACCCACCAACCAACCTCTTACCCTATCACACTACTTAGAGCCACACACTTGTAACCCCTCCTCCCCCAACCCTTTTTTTCACGGAAAAAAGTTCGTAATGTACGCACAAAGTGCCTTTGCTTGTTCAGGGGTAAATAAAGTTATGAGAGTGTGTAAAATTTATTTTTGTCATCGGTAGTTAATAAACTAAGAAAATTCACTTAGTAGTAATCCATTAATATAAAAAGTATACTAATTAGTGTTATTTATAATTTTTATTTGTTTTTTTAATAATTTGATAAACCTATGAGCGATATTGAACATAACTTTTATAAGTCACATCAAACTCAATTTTTTTAACCCCGTGTACTAATTACACTAAAATGTCTGGGATGAGAAAATTTGAATTCAGAGAATTTGTATCAGTATTTTAGTGTATAGAGTGGAAAGAAATTGTATGGAAAACCAGCCACAGTACAACCAACTGGGATTCGAAATCAGATCTCCTCCCCATCATCGGTGGTCTAGTTTATTGCGAGACCAATGACCTGCACCATGCAGCCACCCAAGCGGGTCATAATTTATGTTAATTATATAGAATCAATTGTATCTAAAATGGTATAATAATGAAACAAATAGCCGAAGCTATTGTTAATGCATTTTAGAGAGGATACTACCTCTCAGATATCATATTCTGAAAATTGAAAAATGACACCTGGACACAGGAATCGAAACCGGGACCTTCGGCTTAGTACGCCACTGCTCTTACCACTGAGCTATCCAGGATTCGTCCCGTGCCCATGGTCATTCAGCCCATGGTCATTCTTCACTCATAGTTTAAGGCAGAGTCTGAGATAGACGTGGAAGTCGTCAGCTTATAAACATGTGATTATATAATATCACAGCCATCAGACAACGCAGCCATTAGCGACTCGGTAGCTGGCATTTTGGCGGCCAATTGACAATTATATATAATTGTACAGAGTTTGCATATATTAATGAAACAAATAGCCGAAGCTATTGTTAATGCATTTTAGTGGGGATACTACCTCTCAGATATCATATTCTGAAAATTGAAAAATGACATGACAATGGTATAGCTTGATTTATATTTGACCGTGATATTTAACGCGCACTTTTTGACACAGTTTATATGTTTACATAAAAGCTCCATGGGGTTGGCCTGCAAGCGAAGATAGTGCCAACATGTGTAGATATAGTGTGTCATGGGGTAGTGCAACACAACCTCCAGCCATTTATTTTGGTTTTCTAGACCAGAGCCACTACTTTTTTAATCAAGTATATCCTCGTATGTCTTCAAGAGAGTGAGTTGACACCGTTACAAATCCACTGATTAACAGAAAAATATGGAAGCGCCTTGTTTCAAACCCGAGACCTCTGGATATATAGCCAGGACCTCTGACTACTGGACCACAAAGACGGTCACATGTATACCCAAGACTAACAAAGGAACTTAACCTATGACAGTACGCTAAGTTGTCCACACTTACTGAACCTAGATATTTACTATTTAAATATCAGTACAAGTCCATATCCAGGTAGTAACTTTAGACGCACATGCCAGAATTGAGCCGGCGGCGCCTTCTGTGTTTAATCATTTAGATACGGCAAAAGGAGCCGAAAATATTAGTCCAGAACCTAACAGATCCTGACTCTGCCTTGGAAGCCGAAGTTGTTGGTGTTTGGGGGGGTGGGTGAGTAATTGTTTGTTATAAACGCTATACCAATATTAAATAAGTGTTTTAAGCTGCTTAAATCAGTAAAATATCCTAAATTCACCACAAGCCTCCTTAGATATAAGAAAACGCTACTGTTTCAAATAACATAATATGTAAATTGCATGTAAAATGTAAAACTACTATCGAATAATAGTTATTGTATTGTATTTAAATCTCGATCAATCATTTATAATGTGTTTGGTGCTAACCAGTAATTACTTATAAGTATTCTAAATTATTTACTAACTCCGTGTTTCTCAAAGGGGTTTAATGTTGTCAATAATTATCTGAACGCTATCTATCACCTTTAAACATGAGTTTGTTCTATATAAAACATATCCAAGCTGGGTTTTTTTCAAGCATACTAATGCTTTACGAAACGAAAACTATCACTACTTATAATCCTAGACTAAGTAGGGCCTAGTTATGATGGCTCTCTAGCTGCGTAAAAGCAAAATATAAAATGTACTGGGATAAAATACTATTATTTGTATCTCAAGAAAATTGAAGCATACGTTACTTTTAAGCAAGCTTATTCTTTCGCGTTATGTTTTATAATTAAATAATATTTAATAAAGTGGTAAGTAAAAATATTATTTTTTAAGGATTTTCTTTAATGTAATTTTAATTGTATACGACCTTCATGTGTAATTAATTACAAGTCAATGGTGTAAGCAGAAATGTAGGCCTAGCCTAAGCTTATATTTTTTTCGTGAGAAAAGTATAATTCTTACTACTATATTCAAATTTAAATTCCACAGTAAACTATGTACCACTAAACTTATTTTTATTTGGCTTAGATCGAAGGAAATGACTTTCTACCAAATTTTAAGAACCTGGTTATTCGATGAATGGGGTTCTAAGTCATATTTATATTGATTGACAGGCGATATGTTCCAAGCTTTGGTTTAAGCCAGCACGTACATTTAGGTTAAGCTTATAATGCATTTCTAAAGCGTAAGGATCACAACAGGATGGTCAAGGACTGAATTTTTATCGGGTGCACTATTGTTTATTTTCCATGTGGTGTATAAATGTGATTTTCACGCACTACCTTCAAGAAATTCTCCTAAAGCCATCTTTTTCATTCCTATCCCTTAGTAAAAGATGATAACCATAATGTAAAACGTAATACTTTTAAAAAACTATAAACACTATTACAATGTGTACTAACCATTTTTTCAAAGTTGTCATTAGTTACACAACTAAAATAACCACTGATGTGTTTTCTTCCCAACTATTCTTAGTGCTAATTTTGAATAAGTGGCAAATATCGTCGTCACCCCTGTGAAGTCACCGTTCACTTCACGCCCTGTTTCTTTATTCCCGAGAGGACTTCTTAGTTTTCTTTCTTTTTATAATTTTCTTTCTCCATGTTTTCTTTCTTTATCGTCCCTATAAGTTTTATACTTTTACCTTACTCATCTCCCCCCATGTGCAATGCTTTACCCACTGCTCATATTAACTTTTTTCTTTCTCTTTATGAAAAACAAAATGTGAAGAATATATTTTTAATTTTACATTGTAAAATAAAATAGTAGCTTTTTGTAATGTCGTAACTTATTTGTTAAATCTTTTGTTAGTCCTTTTAATTTAATTAGAAAATCTTTATCTGTTTATTGTATTAAAATCACTTTGGTTTTTATGAGTTAAAAGAACCCTTTCAGGTATATTTTTATGTATTTTAAATGTGTGTGTATCTACAGTTTATTACTTGTGAATGTGTGGAATGCTAGGCCTCCACCGTGGTTCGGATTCCACGTTAAACTGTAGGTCCTCCATTTCATCTCACAATCACCCTACCATTACACATTAGCGTAAGTGCGTATAACCCTAACGGGAAATAAGACGCGGGGCTAGTAATAATAATAATAATAATAAGTCTTATTTTAACAGGAAGGCCGTTATTTGTTAACTAATCCCCAATGGTAATAATGAAAAATTTACTTTCAAAAATTTAAATAAATAAATCAAATAAGACATTGATGTAAGTGACTAAATCCATGTTGGTAGTGGAAAAGGAGCTTTCTATATAAATCAGGTATTTATGTTTCAAACAATGTTACCAATTTTTAAATCCTTTAATTCTGTTCATAAATTTTAAAGTTTCTAACAAATAGTATACAGCATTTTTTTTCTTCTACAACTAGCAAGTCAATTTTTTAAATCTGTATTTATAAATTATATAATAATCGATTTTATAAATACATATTTAGTTAGTTATCATAGTTACTCATCACTTTATTTTGTTAAATATATTAAATCAACTAATTTCATTAGTATTATCAATAGTATCAATAATTTACTGCCTAATATGTAACAAGTAATTGAAATACAATAGACCAATAAGCAAATATGTAATTTAATCTTTCTGATACTTATAACATATTTCATATAGTAAGTAAAATTATGATTTTTTTTTTCCATATTGGGAAAACAAATAGTTTTTCAAAACTTCAGATATTAAAAAATATATATATTAACGATTTTTATCGAATAATAATTAGACCTTTGCCTCTGATATCGATACATTTACCTCTATTGCAATAAACAAACCAAAATGTTGGAGCCGTCTCTGGATTTACCAACCAAGTACAGTTGCGAATCTAACAACTTATACCACTATATCATAGTTGTTAATACAATATTTGTAAATAAACTATTTTAATGGACCTAGTTACGACACTGTGACGTTCCAAAATATTTTTTGAAAATTGAAATTCATTGATTAACCGTGTTCTGCCGGTCAGTAAAAGAGGGGGGAAAGGGGAAGACGTGCATTTGGTATTTCACAGCGTGTGGGCTCTTAGAAGAGGGGAGGATATAGAATGCGCCTGCATTCCATTATACTGCAAACCTCTCAGCCAAACTGCAGTGCTTGAAGCGTTGCACGTAATACACGGCGCATACAAAGGGAACCCCCTTTCTCCCATTGGTGCACCCGCGGAGATAATATAAAATGCATTGATTCCGGTTTTCCGGTGATAGGGAGTTCTAGGTTATAATCCCAAGAGGGTGTACTTCTGGTGGTTCTCATAAATTGTTTCCCCCTCTCTCCCTCCTAACAAATCTAAACTCTACCTTCCTCCACTCCCCCCCCCCCCTACCCAATATATTTGTGTAATTAGATATGTTTAACCCAGATGAGTAGTGAAACACAAGGGAAATACCCATAAAAAATTGATTAAAGTTATAGATTAACACAAAAAGATCACAGCAGTCTTCTAACAAATGTGTGAGCAAGACTATAAGTGAGTTATCAATTCCATAGCTGGCAGTAGCTCTGCGAAAAGAAGCTTCGCTACCTTCAATCAATAAATGCTAAGAACATAATTTTAAGAGTCATGACATTATCTTACAATTACTATAGTATTAAGGTGGGAAGGAACGCAAGAAAAGATCTGGGTTTTTTTCCCTATGTTTATAGCAAAACTTTTTTTTTTGGGCCAAAATAAATAAAATATTTCTTCAATACAAACGTAGAGTTTATTTTCTACACACGGTGATATCAGTATTTGTTAAATTTCTGTCATGACCATACCAACATTAGATGATAACTTTTTAAATGAAGAGTAAAACTTTATCATTAAATTCCAGGACACCCTTGACATATATTCCAGAACTGTTGATGTCACCGTGTGAAGAAAATTAAACTATGTTTTTACTGAAGCAATATTTTATTTATTTTGACTAAAAGAAGTTTTGATATAAAAACTGCAAAAACACTTACAATTTCTCGCATCCTCTACACACCAACCATCTCTCTTTGGATTTCAAGTTGAAATATCTTCTATAATTTCTCCTCGGAATTGAAATTGATATTTTTTTCTTGGTAATAGCTTAGACAGAAAACATATTAATACTATGTTTAATAGTACATTATATTCATAGATAATAACCATTGTTCATGTGGTTTAAGACATCAGCCTCTTAATAATTTTTTTTAAAAATCATATACATACATCGTTCGGATTAGGTTAGAAAAAAGTCAAATTTGGCAAAATAAAATTCTATGCCAAGGGTCGGAAACCTTTCGATATCGCAGAAATGTCTAGTCGATAGCGTAAAAAATACTACACCATCATAAAATACCATAATTGAATATTCTAATATAGCAACTATATATAAAGTATTTTCAGTTATATCAAAATGTGACCAAAATAACTTTGATCGGTAATAATCGATATTGTTATAAGAAAAGAAAATATTTAAATATATATATATAATTCATTCTATATTTTCTTTTTGAGAGTGGGGGCTAAATTTTTTGAGAAAGGTAAATTTTAAGGAATAAATACAAGCTATATGGACTGTAAAAAACCCTTTGGCGGTCACATGCTACTCTACTACCAAACTACTCTTGCAGTAGACTAAACTGCCAATAAAGGGGAGATCTAGGCTCGAATCTCGGTTTGGTATACTAAAGGCCGCTACACACGTGTTCAGTTATACCGGACAGGCGAGCCTGTACAGGTATGCCTGTACGTGTGTAGCGGCCTTAAGGGTATTTTTTTCCCAATATTTTTTTTTTACTTTCCCTATAAGAAAATGCTGTTACACTTCCAAAAATAAAATTTTCCTCGTTTCTGAAACCATTAGTGTTATTAGTGCATAAGCGTATAACCCGAACGTTTACTAAAAATAATACAAAATTAGCTAGTAGAGAAACTATGAGGGATAGCTAGTCCTCCGACAAGTTAGTAAGTCTATAGGGGCCCCAAAAATGTTTCCAGCCCCTGGTTTATGCATTTGACAATAATCTTGCAAACATAAATACAAACACATATTTTATCAGTTTATACCACTAAGCAAATTAAATAAAAGAGTTAAAATGTTAAATTGTATTTCATGTTTGACGCTTAGTAGGTTAATTTGACTTTATCATACCAAGAAAAAGTATTGTGCTCGTGAAAAAATTGATTTAGATATTATGAAGAATATTTACATTTTATTTGAACCTGAAAAAAAAGTGGACTTGACCATTCTCTCTGTCTGTCCAAATGTACCATCAGTCATTCTGTTCCTGGCCACGGATCCAAAACGATTTAATGAATTTTGTTCTAATTTGATATCTATATTTTGTAGGTGTATACTATAAAATGATGTTTTTTACTCTAGCCCTTCAGTATTAAGGGTAGTTTACCGATGAGTAATTTTACTGACTTCTTATATTTATTAAATAGCTCTAACGATTTTGTCTAAAATGCACATCTAAGATATGTTTGACATGAAAAATAACACTATATAAATGGTTTTTTAAATATTTGTTTAAATAATTTCAAAAAAATTCTTTGGTGATTTGGTTAAAAATTGGTATTGGGGAACCTTTTTATATATTCAATAATAATGTATCTATATTTATTTTGGTAATATTCATTATAAGTGTAGTAAGGAGAGTTATGTGAAATTGTGTGTGCTAGCCATCCACTCGTCTAACCTGTTATTGTTTCAAGTAATTTAACACAGAATACTTTTTACTTGTGTATCTGTTAATTCAATAATTTTAGAATATTATTACTGTAAAAATCTTACAAATTACCTTGTATAAGTGCTGTTGTACTTATTTAAAATATATTTGTTTCAATTGAATTCATAGTTCATGATATACCGAGTTCTTTGAATATTTTTGTTAAATTGACCATAAAAATTGAATTATAAATGGGAATAGTTTTTCATGATAAATAAGGATAAGTTTTTATTTTTACAAATAACAATTAATTTCAGGGTAGTTTACATTATAAATAGTTTAATTTATAAAATTTGAATTGTGTTAAATATATTTGAACAATTAGATTTAAAATACATATATAGAGTGATAAAGGAGATTAACAAGATTAAGTGTTTTTTATGAGGAAAGCCTACTTAAGGTTAGTTTACTCGAATATTATTTTTGAAAACTATCATTAAAGCTATGATACACAATATGAGAAAATTGATGTGATTGTGTCGTACCATTTATTTTTTTATAGACATACATGTATATAAATATTGGCATTGTATCGCCATTTGCTTAGCATTTAAATAATTATTGATGATTTAGATTTCTGAACATCTCTATGATTAACGTCCAAATAACTCGCACTCACTTCGTTAAGAGAAAATGTAATTAAAATACTTAAGTACTGTCGTAGATATTAATAAGAGTGAATAAACTGTTCGATCTTGTAATCTCAAGTATTAAAATCAAAATCAGAAACGACGGAAGTTCGCACTTTATAAAAATAGAAAACATATTTTTTTTAACGGAAATATCTAAATTCCTAGATGAAATATTCTTTTTGCTTAAGTTTCTTACATAGTTAAATCGTTTATTTAGGCATATTAAGTGTAATCTATTTGAAGAATGTAATCTATTTGAAGAATGTAATGAATAAACTTTTTTTTTCATTCAATTTCCATTCGCATTTGTAAAACGTACAATACAAGAGCGTGAAATCCTTTTTATACAGTGCAATAAACATCTCCCACCTGTGTCCAACCCATCAAAAAAAATACTCATTCCATTTCAAAGCTCCCTTTGACACTCAAATTTCAAACAAAGTGCATTATATAAATGATTAAACAAAGTATGTGTTCTCCCTATTTTAAAACAAACAAAAACAAACGAGAATGCATTTGCATCCAAAAAAAATTATGATGGTCTTTGCGCTTCATCCCAACGATTAACATATTTTACACAGTTGACAGGAAGAGTGATGGATCAAAATATGCGATGCTACCCTTTTTTTTTAATTTTTTCTGTGATGAAAAAAGATTAAAAATTCTCGGTCTAACCAAAAAGTGTCAGAATGTATAAACATACTCTAATAATCCCTGCGTCATACTGCGGGCCAGTATACGTCAACATAGTTTTCCAAAATTAAGAATGTGCTGGGAATTCCGTTTTGACACCTCACAAATCAAAGCCTCGGATTTTTTGCATTGGTATTTTTATTATAAATCGCCACCAATCGGTAATATTGCGCCTGTCATATCAATACATGAGAAGTTTTAAAATATTTACGTGTCATGTTGGTGACACTCATTATGATTGCCTATAGCATGCTTTGTTGGAAGCGCTCACTAGCCTTACCAATTTATGGATGGATTAATTCATAATTTATTCCTTAAAATATTAAAGTAAAGAGAGCATTTGTCAATCAACAACATACGTTGTAGTGACATGACATTATGTTTTATATTTAAGGGAAACTCTACACTTTTATTTTTTAAATATATCGTTATTTTGTAACCACAAACTCGAGTTCATCTAGAAATTTGTATTTTTTTATGATATATTCTCCATATTATTATGTTATAAAAATAATTTATATCATTTAGTTTCATTAAATAAATTACGTGGAAAATAAATTACAGTTCTCCATTCAAATTAATATTATTATTAATGGTATTGTTACTGTCACATTTTAAAAAATACGTTAAGTTTTTAATATAATGGGGTGGGCGAATAAGAATAATATGATCAAAACTAGACTGAAGAAAATATGTAAAATCACTTTGGTTGAAAAAATAAACAGTGCAACCTTCTGGTAATTAAATTCCACGGGTCAGAGTCAAAACACACCAGTCAAATCCACTGACACTGTAGTTTATTTCTTATCTTTTTTAAAAAAAAGTTAATTGAACTGAAAATACATTTATAAACTTTGATAATCAAATGAATCTAATTGACCGAAGTAATTACAAAAGTATATCGGAAAAAATTGATTATGTGAGGTTATTCCGTACCAAGGACCTTACATCTGTTTGTATTTTCAAACGAGACCATCTTGCGGTGACTCAAACGATCCTTTTTATTTCTTACTGTCCAAGCTGGGGGACCTAGCGCAGAAATACAGTTTCCATTACTGACATACCCTATATCTAACCCAAGATCTTCTTCACTTCTCTTATACCAAAGAGACGAGTTTCTTTGAAAGCCGTCTCTTCGCTATCTTTTGACTGTATGTGATCGTCAAAAGGGAGGTTTTCATATGCGGGGCAGTACTTGAAACCACCCTCAGCACCACTTCTTCCAATATTCCCACACATGAATATATATATATATGTGTGTGTGTGTGTGTGTGTGTGTGTG
>CABFVX010000051.1:46481-56931 GCA_902151425.1 Timema shepardi
GTGTGTGTGTGTGTGTGTGTGTGTGTGTGTGTGTGACTATAGACACATATATCTAGCTATATACATATATATGTAAATAAATACGTAGATATAGACAAGTATATACAAATGTGTACGTACACAAATATATAGTGTATATATGTACATATATATATAAAGAGAGAGAGGGGGGGTAGGGAGGCATTTTAATGTAGTGATTGAGTGGCACGAGTTTTCATAGAAGTTGTGGGCTGAAGTAGTGCAGATATATCCAAATTCCCTTAGAAATTGACATAACTTATAGTTATAAAAAAGTTACAGGATCTACTTTCACGTATTCATATTTAAAGTCATATGATCTTCAACTGTCACATTTTATAAACACTATCAATAATTATAAAATAACACCCATAATCCAGTAAAATTTAATCAATGCTGACCACAATGTTTTCCAAACTAAATTCTACAAAATGTATGTCCTTTCCTAAGAAAAGCAAGGTATCAAAAGGATCTAATAGAATTCACTTGGCGGAAGTGCCAAACTTGCAGCCCGCATTCCCGTGTGGCCCACGGATTTTGATTAAGATATGATCCAACATACACTGCAGCCAGATTCCACCAACATCGTATACACCATTTGTAATTGTTTTATACCTAATCACATTTAATTTCATAATATCCATACATTTCACAGAGGGACAATCGGTAAGATAAATTGATCAAAGCTGCAAAGTCTTATGGGATCAAATATAGGGTGAGTCTCACTATTATATATACATTTATTATTCATTTTATGTATAAAAAAGGTAATAATTTGATGAAATTTTACTAAAGACAGTATAAAATTTAGTTTTTACGTGGTACACACATATACACACAAATGCACAGACACATGCACAGACACATGCACACACACACACACACACACACATAAATAATCACGGCGTTCCCTTCCGGGGTAAGCAAGAAATTGTGCCTATTAATCAAAATACAACTCCATACTTAGTCCATCCGCATTAATTTTCTCCACACTTCCCTATCCTTGCCTAACTCCTCCGCTTCAACAACAACAATACACCGCTCTTTTATTCTCAAAACTCTCATTTTTACACATTCTTATACAAAATCTAGCCACGTCTTACATGGCCTTTAGATACATACACTCTACCTTTATATCTGTGTTTTAAATTTGTAATATGATCCTTATGAGTAAACGAGTTTGACACGCCTGGTCTGAGGAATTCCCTTTGCAGTTATCTTGTTTTAATGATATATCCTTTAATTATTTTATATCATTATTGTTATATGTATTATTTTATTTTATTATATTATGTATATTATTTATTATATAAACTACATCAGTAAGCACAACTATTTGGTAAGAAAATTGATATTGGACTGATTTTACAACTATTTATAAAAACAATGTGACACAAAATTTTATGTATTTATTAAATGCCTTCACTTTCCTAGAAAGTTACTTGAATTTAATCGAAGCCAGTCTTTAGTTAATATGTTCTTAATTAGAATACTATTTTTAAAACTAAAGGCAAGATTTAACTCTTTGCATAAAACATATTTTTCATTGTTCCTAACTTAAGGTGACGTCATAGTAGTTTTTACATACGATTTTTTTTTCACCCTTCTTTTACCACCCATCCATTTATCTGCATGTTTACACTAATAGGGTAGGTTTGAGAAAGGTATTATTTAAATTAAATGTAGTTTTTAGGAAAACATCACCCAGAATACGCAACTGGTATATGAACCCTGACCTCATCGGCAACCCACTATATTGCGAGATTGAGGTCTTAGATCTTATGAACCTCTACAAGGGTTACAGAAAGTCTGTTCAGCGTAGGAATTGTTTTCTGAAAGACCTTTTTCCCTACCAGAAATCTATTATATAGTAGAATATTAGTAGGAAAAAAGACCTTTCAGAAAGTAACTCCTACCGTGAATAGAGTTTACGTACCGTTGAGGGGGGGCTAATAGCACCTGGGCCCTCACTCATGTTAATTTCAAATCTCTTGATCTAAATAATTGCTTTCACACCACGTAAAAAAATTAACCTCACAGGGAATTGAACCAATTTCCCCCAGAGGATGCACCCGGTTGTCTTAATCCTAATACCTGAAATAGAATAACCCTGACTTGATTAAAGGGTCTACTATTTTCCTATACGTATTCCGTTGCTATTGATTTTGTACCGTGTTCTCTCCCTAGAGCAAAGATGAACGATATGTCGTTATGGCTGTTATAAATTACGTTTCAAATCGTTATCAGCAAAACCTTCGTTTTTATGTAGTGTATGTTTGTGTAAGCATGGAACGAGGCATAAGCACATTAGGAGCACTGTCAGATATATCGCTTTACTACACTCTTAATTTCCAGTATTGCCAACATCAAACAACCATTCATGGGTTTACACATACGAATTAAGCTCCTTAAATGTGCCTTGAGGACAAAATGCTTAAACTGTTTCACAGGCTAATTCAAACAAGTATCGTGGTTAATAAAAAATATATCAATAAATATTACTTTAGCAATACCTCTATTAAAGAAATGTATATCCAAGTTTGTGATTAATTAAATTATATGTATTTTCACACACAGACCAAAATATAATATTTTCCATTATAATCCAATATTATTTACTAACTCTTCTGACTCAATTCTTTTTAGCATTCATCCAAAACCCATTGCGGCCATTCTTACACGTTTTCATCCTCTAATTATTGATGGTATTCCGCTTTGTGCATATAATTATTTTTTGGGGCATTCGGTACACACTTTACTAACAAGTTAAATCCAAGTTTTAATAATTAGGATGGTAGTTTAGAATAAATGCTTCCAAATTAGCGTGGTGAGATGAGATAAAAAATGCAACTGGAATCACATGTGAGAAACTACATCCCATGCACCCAACAGGGGTTGTTAACCTGACCTCCCCATGCCTATCATAAGCTTTAGAAATCATTTAAATAAAAATAAACATAAATAAATATATAGGATAAGACTAAAAGCTTTAAAACAAAATTATTATTTTTAAAAATCTCTTGGAGGTACATTCTAACCCATAAAGTGTAATTGAGTAATCAATTTTGTTAAAATAAATCTATCATATTTATTTTATAAGTGTCCTTCAATTCATGGTTATTTTGAAGCTTTGTCGACAGATACTTATTTATTTATATTATAAATATGTAAATATATATTTTATGCATAAAGCTGCAAAAATACTAATTTTTTTGTGCTCATCACTTATAATATTTTAGTTTACTATTAGTATTATTTTACAAGTATTATAGTCATCAAAGGCTACAGTTTGTCGTGAAATTAAATCTAGAATATTTTTTTTCTGTCAAATAAGGTTCTTCTTACGAAAATTGTACTGTATACAGTGTAGCTTAAACTTTCTAAACAAACCTTTATATATATACATAATTTATAAACTAATTTAACCAGACACCTAAATACTTGGAATCAGCGCAGTTTGTTTTTAAGGTTAATTTCAAACCTATTGTTTCACTGTGTCAGACATTGTCAAGATCTCCTAGGCTTGCAGTTGGTCTTTCAAACCATTCTGCCACGAAGGATTACTTCGTTCCTCTCCCTCATTTAGTAAGGTAAAGTCTAATCAATAATAACCAGCTGAAAACAAAAAATTTCATCAAGACCAAATCGTCTCCATTTCTTTGTACGTATTCAATTTAGTCCATTCAGAAGTAAACAAGTGTGGACATAAAAATATACTAATCGATGTAAATTCCTTAATTTCCACTTTTTAGGATCAAGTTATAGTCTCAGATTGAACATTAAAACAATTATAATTGTATTGGTGGTCAGAAGCTTAAATTTGTCAGACCATGTTAAAAGGGACTAAAGCGTAAATTAGCTGATATTAATAGGTATTCGTCAAAAAAGGGAATTAACATTTGGCAAGGCTCTAAAAATTATATTTCTGTTGGATTTCAATAACATGTTTATAGTTGAATCAGCTAATGAATCTGACATATATCTCGGTTTGTTTTGATATTCACTCTGGCATTGTGTAAACTAATCTGAAATGTATCCCTGTCAATAACAAATCCTCTAAATTATATTAATATGTATTTAAATGTGCATCAGTTGATATCAACATTGATGGATATAAAAACCGTTTTAATATCCAATAATCTGCTACATAAACTAAGTTATGTTATACAAATTGGAGCACATATTTGAGGGTTTAACATGGAAGGATTAGGTAATGTTTTTATGAATTAACTAATATCCTTTTTGTTAGTAATATCCTTTTTGTCACATTTATGTCGGCCGGGCAAAACTGTAAAGATTTAATCTTAAACGTAAAGTAAGAATAAAAATATTAAAATAATTATAAAATATCATGTTTGTTAAAATCAGTGATTTTTAAATATTTACCAAACAATTATTTGTTCCTAAGGTGTCAATTTCTCATCGTAGCTCGTTTCTTTCAATGAAGGGAACCAAGTTTGAATACCAACTGAGTCTATTGTTATTATTTTCTCCATATTTATTTTACAATGGCTTTCTAATTTTTATTAACTGTAATGTCACGTATTTCTTCTAAGATACCCTCCTAATTTCTATATTTTGATAAGGATGAGGCCGAAATGAAAGTAGAGACTGCTTTAAATTTTATCTTTCACTTATACATCAAAATAAGACTTAGTGACTATTCTGTTTTCATTTATATTGTTATTTACGGTTCAGTATACTCATACAATACATGCAAGCAAACTTTTATAATCAAAGATTAAATTTAAAGTTATTGTGATGTTTATATTAATAATCGGTATGACTACCATAAATTTAAATAAAAAGTTAAAACTTTTATTTTTCATACAAATTTGTTTTCATGTATTTGTGTGTAATGTATCTGTATGAACTTCATAGAAAAAGTAAGAAAAAGTGCTTTTATGTGAATATAAATGTATGCATTGCTTATCCTTCTTAGACAACTCAAGTCTGCATAATATTGTTTCAAAAACAATGTAGCCATTAGCTTATCCCCAACCCACCCATACAGAAACAACCATCAAGTAAATTATGCAACGACATAAAATATTCAACATCGAAAATGGCTACAACACGTAAAATGTTGGTAATAGTTTCTGGGAAAAACGTGAAAGGAAAAAGAAAAGTTGGTTTCTGTCATTTTGGGATACTAAAGGAATAAAATTACTCGAAGAGAGTAGACTTAGTTTGATATCCAAACCAAAATGTAACAAATAATCGTTGAAGATATTTTTAAAATTATAAAAATTATGTATGTATTTTTTAATGGGGATGAGAAATTATGACACTCGAATACCTAAAATCCTTTTCAGGATATTACAATTCCTGAATTTAATAAAATCTTAAATTTTATATATTAGAGAGAAAAATTGATTGTAATTTATCTAAGAGCTCATAGCATATACTGTTTGTTGGTGGCTTAGCTCAGTAATCATTTCGGTAGATTTTAAATTCCAGACCTAGTAATATTAATTTACATATTATATTAATTGAATGATGAATGCATTATAACAAAAACATTTAGCTATAAGGTGACCTGGCGGTCTAGGGGTAAGGTGTCGGACTTCTATGCTGGCGGCCGGGGTTCAATCCCCGGTCCCGGCATAAATTTATCTACACAATCACCCTACCATTACACATTAGCGTGAGTATAGCCCGAACGGGTAGTAAGACGCGGTGCTAATAATAATAATAATAATAATTTAGCTATAAATTATATGTTACATTATAACGTATATATTAATCAAAGGCACCTCTTATGTTTACCATGCTTTATAAGATTCATATTTTGATCAAATATTAGAGATTCATATATAAAATAAAGATTTATAATCAAAGTCTATATTTGTAAATTATAATATTCGACCTATCTACTATTCAGTCATTATTAAACATGCTATTGCATTTATATGTATTATAAAATATACTAATATTGCATATTTTAAAGGATTTTATGTAGTATTTTGGTAGGAATAAAAAAAACTCTTTGAAGTGAGCCCGAGTGGCTGCCACCGTTAGCAAAGATAGTACCAACATGTATGGATAGAAGATGTCATGTGGTCATCACAGCGAGGCCTCCGGCAATTAATCTCACTTTTATAAACCGGGGCTGCTAATTATTTATTCAAGTAGTTTCTCATTTGTCCCCATGAGGCTGATTTTAACCCCGTCCCAGACCCATTACTCCACAAATAAATTTTGAAGGCACCGGGATCAAACCAGGAACGCGGCAGTGGGTCCTAAAGTTATTTGGTCTGAAAGTTATTTTGGCCTGAAAGTAATTTTGGCTTGATAGTCATCTGGCCCAATAGTCAGTTTACCCGATATTCAGTTGGCCCAATAGTCAGTTGGCCCGATATTCAGTTGGCCCGATAGTCAGTTGGCCCGATAGTCAGTTGGCCTACACTTTAGGCTAGATATCTTTAGGCCTACTGATGTGTACTTGATCGAACCCGGAACCTCTGGATCTGTAGCTAAGAACTCTGACCACTAGACCACAGAGGCGGAGATGAATAAATATTTATAAAATACTGATATATTTTATTGCGGCAAGCCATGAAAACAAAATACTTTAGGTGTAATAGTACATGCATTTATATATATTTTTAAGGTGGGAGTGTAGGGCGTGTAGGGGAGTATTTTTTGCAGTTTTATAGCATAACATTTATTTGGCCAAAATAGATCAAATATTGCTCCAGTATAAATATAGAGTTCAATTTTATTGTCATGTGGATATCAATATTTCTTTAATACCTGTTATTAGACGAGACACTTTTTAAATGAAGAGAAGCTGTTGTTATTAAATTCCAAGATACCCTTGACAGATATTCAAGAACTATTGAGATCACCATGGGAAGAAAATTAAACTACGATTATACTGGATAATTATCTGATCCTTTTTTGTTTAACAAAATAAACGTTTCGATATATAAACTGCAAAAAAAATACTGTTTATAGCTCTTGTTCCCTACATCTAACTCCCGACGTCCCTACCCTTCACCATCCTTAAAAGTGACAGTTGGGGATAACATAAGCTCGCTTAGGAATACGTAAGAGTAGGTCCAGTAGATTTTTAGCACACAAACTGGTATCTATTTTCAGATTGTCAATTTGATTGCGTTCTATAATAATATTTATTATTATCACCACAGCTCAGTACCCGTTCGAGTATTACGCACTTACGCTAATGTGTAATGGTAGGGTGATTGTGAGATTAAATGGAGGACCTACAGTCTAACGTGGAATCCGAACCACGGTGGAGGCCTGGCATTCCCCACATTCACAAGTTGTGATTAATACACTTCTTGTCAGAGGTTAAGGAAGGGTTTGGCAATCAGATAAATCTGTGCCGGGACTGAGGATATATTATTTATTAATAATAATAATAATAATAATAATATTAATAATAGTGGTCTTCATAATGTGAGATTATAATATATGCAACTAGTGTACCATTCCTGAATAACTTCAGCAATTAGCTTATGTGAACTCGTTAGGATCCTTATTACGGAGGCCCATTTAGAGAATGTAAGAATTGTAACACCTCCCATTTGGTTAGAAGACAAGCTTAAGCTCTTAGCTCTCCACTCAAATATCACAATACAGTGTAGTTCTTACTCAACTCGAACAGCGTACTTGGAATTTGAATATGTAGGTACAGACTAATTTTCATGAGAAGGGCCATTTAGAAAATACATACACATTTATTGTAGCCAAAATTGATAGCATCTTACTACTTTATTAACGTTATTGACCTAACGGAGTGAGGACCTGCTTTAACTTGACCATTTGGCACTTCATAAAATCTTGTCAAATGCTTGAACCAATTCTAACTACATTAGTAAGCGACATTCTTTGAATATAGACCGAACAAAGTTTGTACATGTTTTTTCAATCTGATTATACGTTTCATTATGGGGTCTGCTAAAATTATTTTCGTTTACTAACCCATCTCAAGTGATTTAAATTTTAAATTAAAAGATGATGATGATAATAATAACAAATCTAGTACCGAGGGCATTTGGACATATATTGCACGACTGATGTCTTAAACCACGTGATCAATGGTTATTCTATATTAATATAATGTACTAATTAACAGCGTATTATTTTTTTTCATTCTAACTTTATCACCAAGGAAAAATTTCAATTTCAAATCCAAGGAGAAATTATAGAAGATATTTCAAATTAAATTCCAAAAATAAAATTCTTAAGTTTGTAGTAAAGATGAACATGACATCATTCTTAACATAGTGTACCTTTAGCACTTTTACTTTCTCTCGTCACCTTGGAGAGAAAGTAGTGGGGTCGTGAAAATATTTGAAATCGAGATTTTTATAAATGTCGACGTTTCATGAACCCCTGAAACCAAAAAATATGTTTTCGCGATGCCGTTTGTCTGTCTGTACCTTGGGCTAGAGCCGAAAATATTTTACCGATTGGGCTAAAACTTGGTATTTGAGGTTTTCATAAGGTCCCCCCGAGGGGTTTTTGAAATTAGATATCCAATCTTAAAATTAAGAGTAAGGCAATGAGAGAAAAATTCAACTTTCTCAAAATTTGTTCTAACTATTTTGATAATATTTTATATCTGGACATTGTTTATCATAATGAACAAGATAGAAACTAAATTTCTCATGAAAATAAATTTAAGGGTACTTTACATGGGGGAAATTTTCTAATTCTCATCATTTTTCCGCAACAATTTGAGATACGAAATAACTTATCATTGTAAAAATTCAGATTAAAGATACAAAAAAAAATATTTGAAATATATTTTTATAAAACAAATAATTTCATAGCTATAAGCAAAATATATATTTACCTCTTAGGTCTTTGAAAATGAATTTGATTCTTATGCTCTTTGGTGGACAAAGATGTTCCTCTTTGCTCAATTTTTTCGTGTTCCTAGTTCCAAATACCATAGAGTAAGTAATTAAATGTGTATATTATTTAATTTATAATCTTTGGTGAAATGTTTCTACAACAATGCGTAGACATATTATTTCGTTTCACAACTCTTGTGAGTTTTTAGTAAATGTATATTTTAAGATAAAAGCGGGATAAAGTCTGTGTAGGCCACCGTACTATTTATTTTGAATGAAGGGGGTGACGTCTACTGTCCACAGAGTTAGTAATTGTACAAGTTTTGATTAAATATATCCAAATTAACGTCTGTAGATTACATGACTTGACTAATTAATAAGTGATAAAAGATCTAGATTGTATTTACGGTCGGAGTGTAGGTAAGTGACCGCTATAAGAAGGTTCTGTATTTTAAACGTTAGCTGGAAATATTATTAGACTTATTTGATAACACAGTGTATTGATAATAATTATAGTAATAATAAGCAAATTATTATTATTTCCTAATATGTTGGCTTGATGACTTTCAACCAATGTTGCAATCATGAAATCTGGCTGTCATTTACCACCTCTCCTAGTAATTCAGTATATTGGGGAAGCGACTCCTTAGGTAATAATACTATCGATGCGGATGAGTTATATAATTTCCAATACTTTAAAATTAAAGTTAAATAATAAAGTACGGGATTATATCCAAAACAAGGTTTTATGTTTGATACAGTAAATCTAATACTTCTCATTCAGCATTTTAAAAATCTTCTATGGATGATCTCACAAGCAAGATATACCGACCAAGCGACCGCTGCCGTTTAGCGATGCTAGGGACAACAATTGTAGATATAGGGTGTAATGTGGTCGACCCAACGAGCCCTCCAGCCATTAATCTCAGTTTTCTAAGCCGAAGCCGCTACTTATTTATTTATTCAAGTAGCTCTTCATTTGTCCTCATGAGTCTGGGTTTGATCCCGTTCTAGAACCCACTGCTTCACAGATCAATTTTGGAGCCGCCTGGGATCAAAGCCGGTATCTCTGTATCTGTATCCCGTAACTCTGACCACTAGACCACAACCCTAACATTTAGATATTTTCTCTGTCAGGTGAACTGGGGCTGATTTTCCCTAAATGGTTTTCCACTCTCCCTCCCCGCAAATGCGGGTTCACTTCCTCTAATTCAACCTTCCCAATTCCCAATCCATTAGCGTAGTTAGTACTTAAAGCGTATAACCCGAACGGTTAACAAGACGTGGTGCTAAATAATAAAAAATAATTAGATATGTATTAATTTGATAACAGGATAAATAATGTATTTGTATGCATAGATCAGAATCGAACCATGTTCCTCTAGCCTTGTGTTAGACCGTTCTAATTACTTAGACCTGGGGGCGGCCCGCCAGGTGCTAAACGGGAACAACCTGTCGACACCCAGTCATTCGAACCACGCCCTGAAATATCACCTTCAACACCCTTACACTGTTCTCGATAGGCCCGACACTGCCACAGTCCACCTCGACCCATTTGTCTCGCCTCGAGAA
This sequence comes from Timema shepardi, assembly GCA_902151425.1. Lineage (NCBI taxonomy): Eukaryota > Metazoa > Arthropoda > Insecta > Phasmatodea > Timematidae > Timema > Timema shepardi. Next base: position 56,900 of record CABFVX010000051.1, read on the forward strand.
TGAACCTTGAACCCGTTACCCCCCCCCCCCCC
>CABFVX010000051.1:57096-70559 GCA_902151425.1 Timema shepardi
CCACTACCCCCACCCCCTTTCTTCTCTCACTGTTATTGCTACGCTAGTATGAATATTCATATGTGAGAATGTTGAGAGTTTGGCAAGGTATAGACTTCTCTGCCGCATAGACACGTGGGAGCTGTACGCACCACGGGATTCTCTGTATAAAGGGAATAAGTCTCACTGAAAAATATTCATATTTGACTTTTCTATGCAACATTAATTTATTTTAGCTATTTTAAATTTTTTTAAATCTGCATACATTTCAGTTCACACACAAAAAACCAAAAATTTAAAAGCTGCCATCTTTGCGTGAATATGAATATATAGTTTACTATTTTTTTAATTTGTCAGAGGTATTTAACGTTCACTTTCTGAACAGACTGATTATTTATCACACGATAATTTCTATGAGTGAGAGCGAAAGAGTCTACCAATTTATTCTGGGAAGGTATTGTCACAACTTCCAGGGTTCTTTTACATGCCATAATAGACATGTATAAGTATATTAATATACGAAGGTAACAGCAATGACCTATACACGATTTGATTTCGAACCAAGGAGCTCTAGTTCATGAAGACAGTCTTTAATATAGTTCTTTGTTGTTAAATAGTTCAAGCCTGCACCTGCACGCGGACAGGAAATTCAATCTTCACTGGTCCGCTAGTAACGAAGCGGGTGGTCTTTAAATCCCGGCCAAGTCTCGGATTACAAAAGTATTATTTTCTATGAATGATTTTCTATTCTTTCGCCGAAAATACAGCTGCACTTCCTATAAATTTTAGCTTCCACATACGTATCCCTTCAATACCAATATGTGGATAGCCAAGACGAGTATTAAAGACGCGCACCACTGAAATATTTGTTTGAAAAATTAGCGACCGTTTAAATCATTTAACATAGGAAAAAGATTAAATGAGTTGCATCATCATTCGTCTGGATCAAAAATGTATTAGTCGTTAACCGATCCAAAAGTAAGAATAAGTTAGGTTTTTTCCAAACCCTCACTTAACCCTATAAGTGGCCCAAGTGCTGTTCAAGCGATACGAACAATAGTTTGTTATGGCACTGAGCTGGGCCCTCAAGTTGACACGGTATTATGTATGCATAGCGTGAGCTGCATGGGGGTTGAAGGGGAGATCTGTGTTAGTCCTTCCCCTTAACTAGTCCCCCCTCCCTCCACACACACACACACACACACACACACACACACACCAGGTGAACTTAGCAACATAATATTCACGTAGGAGCACTGAAGCGTTTCGCTGCTACTTGGCTGGATGGGACAAGTTGTTGGTTGCTAAGTAGAGCAATCTGCTACTAGTGAATCTACCATCCTGCCTCAATTAAATGATCGTCTCTTTAATATATGACAGGGTACTAGGAAATATAAATTAGTCTTTAGTAGATTAGCAAGGTTATGAAATGCTCTATCCATGAATTTATTTAAATTTTGCTTGCAACGAGGTTCGCTTAGGTTAAAGCAGTTCATGTTCGTAATAGGCTAGATAGCTGGTGGTCCAAACTCAAATCTCGGACGTGTACACTTGGGGTAATTTAACAAATTATATTTATCTCTGTAGTTTCCCCATCACTTCTCCTCGCTAGTATGGGTGCCTTTTCTATTTCTGTTCTTTTCATTTCCCCTCCATAAATTTAGTCGTTAAAATCTATGAGATAAGCAATATATTTTGTCATATATTTTAAGTGAGTCTTCGTAAGCATTCATGTTGTATGCATAAATCATTATTATTATTATTATTATTATTATTACCATGTCTTACTACCTGTTCAGGTTATACGCAGATATGGTGGTTAATCTAATGGGGTAAGGATGAGGAAGGAAGCATGTTAGAGGCAAAATATCCGAATTCGCGTGTAAGATAAGTGAAAAACCACTCTGGAAAAACGACCCTCAGTTCAACCAAGTTGAATTCAAACCCCAATCTTTCTGTTATCAGCAGACCAGTCTAACACGAGAGTGACGCCTTAGACCATTCGGCCACTGAAGCGGGTTTCCTATATCTATACATTAATTAAACTAATTGAATAGGGTTGAGGAAGGTATAAATCTAGATTGAATGTTCCAGCACTTGTGTGAGATAATTGTGTGAAACCATTAGGGATAAAACCCATAGCACACCCGACCTTGATTCGAACCCAAATATCCCCATCACCAGGAATCTAGTCTAACACGAGAATGATGCGGAGTGATGAGTTAGACCATGTAACTACTGATGTGGGTTAATTAGTGAGTAAATTATATTCTATAATATATTATCTATTTTATACATAATTGTTCTAATAACATAATTATGTACAATTTAAATACGAAATTTAAGATTCCCGTCTTTTAAAAAACTATTTGAAGTTTCGGGCTTCCTTTTCACACTGATTAATTAACGGCTGAGAGAATGAGTGTGGTATCTGTTCTAGATTTAAATTATTTTATAAGTCATGTTCTTTTATAATCATTAGGTACAAAAAGTTCAAGTTAAAAACCTACACACAAAAATATATCCGTGAGAGCACAATCGTAGGAAGGAAACAAGTTGGCGTTGAGTGTCCCGTAGAGCGTAAATGTTTTGTGGGAGGACTAGGAGCCAAGGCGCATAGTAGAAGGAGGGACTGAAATGGCCGCGGTATTGTTCCCGAGGAGACCGTAGACAGGGAACCTACTATACCCCGTACACATAGGCAATGTTCTCGTAAATAATGCAGTACAAGTCAAACTATTACCATGTGTACGTTATCAGCAAACTAAGTACCGGTAACTATCATGGAAACTTGTGAGTAATTCGGTATAAGTGCGGATCATAGTTTTCGGTATTAGTGCGGGTCATAGTTTTCGGTGATGTTTAAGTATAGACCCCTGCAAAAAAAAAATTTATAATGCACTTATAATTTTACATTAGTGGAGAATTATCTTTCAAACAAAATTAAAACAAAACGTCGTTGAAAAAAAACAATGTTACATTATACTTTTAATTTTATAATATATGCGTACAGAAACTATTTTCTGAAAGCAATTTAATTATTTGTTGATAACATCGATTATTTACAGAGAAAGGATTAAAACAGTGATCGTGTGATATCACAAAGACTACCTCGTAGAAGCCAATTAGCTGGTTGTGTCGTCATAATTTCGATAATTAATTTAGTACTATTGTATCTAATGAATTAAGTACTAAACCTCGCTCATGTGTATTGGGGCATTAGAGCGGTTTTAGAGCTGTTATAAGAGTAAGGAGTAATGTGTAATTATGAGCGGTGTTTCAATAGAGGTTTGGTCGGATGCCTGCATTCTGTGTACAGTAGACCCATAGCTTATTTGGTGCTGACTGAAAGCTGATGGCTTTGAAAAGTTACCAGACCAAATTATATATCTCCTACGCCGAACCATATGATTTGCAAAAACATATATTTAGCAGCTGTCACTTCTGACAGTCAACATTTAGGTATATACCTAAATGATAACTGCCACAAGTCCACTGTGAGCTGTCAGTCACACCAAAGAAGCCACGGGGCTACTGTCGTTATCTTGTAATCTTTCTCGCACCGGTAGATTCTTGATAGTTCTTTTTTCTATCGTCTCACTATCCATTCCCTCCAAACGCATTAGAATAATGTTGTCGGAATAAGGAATCTCTAATTTAAAGGAATTTTCCCCAGTTTGCGTGGAGGGAGTGTAGTAAAAATAAAAATAGATAAAGCCACCCTCAGTAAATATGACCGGGATTAGAGCCCTGACCTTCTCGTAACTGGCAAATTAGACAATGAATATGACAACTTAAATCAAGTGCTCACCGGCACGGGTGCAGTGGCGGTTGAATGGTCTAAGGCAGTGTTGTCCAAGTGGTGGTACACGGGCCAAATGTGACCCACGCTCTATGAAAAAAACCTGGAGGAGTATTAATGGGAAACCCTCGGTGGCAAATGGGAAATAGCTTATGATACAAACAAAAATAATTATTAAAGAAGTTATGGATTGATTTTTACCATTCATTATTTTATTAATATTATTATTAATAATATTATTAGCAACGCGTATTAGTACCCGTTCGGGTTACACGCACTTACGCTAGTGTGTAATGGTAGGGTGATTGTGAGATGAAATGGAGGACCTACAGTTTAACGTGGAATCCGAACCACGGTGGAGGCCTGGCATTCCACACATTCACAAGTTGTGATTAATACACGTCTTGTCAGAGGTGAAGGAAGGGTTTGGTAATCATATTAATCTGTACCGAGACCGAGAATTGAACCCAAGACCCCAGCACAAAAGTCCGCCACCTTACCCTTAGACCACCAGGTCACCCTTTTTATTAATAAAAATATGTATAAATATTAGTTTATAATGTTAAGTTGTTTTGTGAAAGTATGTATGCATGCAAATTTCTTAATACTTTTGGTAGATAAATAAACTTTTTTTTTGCAGTAAAATTTAAAATAGTCTACTAACCAAAAATACAATATACATATCATTATTGAAATAATTGTTTATTAAGTGTTTTTTTAGTCCTATATTAATTTTATGGGATTACTAAATATATCTTCAACCCGCGGTGCAAACTGATCAGCTTTGTCCCTTGAGAAAACTTTGAAACATCCTGATCTAAGGAGTCATTCTCACAGTAGATTGAGTTTCCGGTGACTGGGAGGTTGGGGTTAGAACAGACAACTTTTTTTAAAGTAATTTTCATAAAGGTTTTTACACACACACACTCTCTCTCTCTACGCAAATGTTGGTAAATCTCCTACAAATTCTAATTTCTTCATCCCTACCTCTTTCGGCAAGAACTTGCAGATAACCCAAACGGGCAGTAAAACATGGTGCACCAAATTTCCGAGTTGTTTACTTGATCTCAATGTTCCACATATCTAATAACGTTCTTTCAAATAATTGTGTATGTGAACTCGGTTTAGACATCCCAACATTTTTATGTGCTTTTCCTCAAATAAAAAAAAGATACAAAGGTACAGATTTTTAGTTTCTTTTTCTTTCTTTTTTTTCACCTCTTTTTACTACCTGTTCAGGTTATACGTATAATTAACCATTACCCTAATGGTTAGGAATGATGAAGGAATCAATTTAGAGGTAATATGCCCACATTTTCGTGGAATGAGAGTGGTAAACCGCTTAGAAGAAACCATTCTTGGTAGATCGGATTGGAATCAAACCCTGACCCACCTGTCATCAGCAGGCCAGTGTAAGACGAAAGTGAAGCGGATTGATTTTTAGCTACTCTGTTGGAGTTTTGATGCATTAATTCATATTAGTAAATTTAGTTTGACAGTAATATTTGAAGCATATATAATTCTTTAATTTAGCCTATAAATACAGCCCCTTTATTTATATCATACTGAAAACAACATGTGATTTATTTTATATAGTCAAATGTGACAAAATATTAGAGACCCAACCCATGAAAAAAGTTTCTAGAGTTATTTATTTCACTATGTTTTCGTCGACTTATAATAGCTAAAGTTTTTAAGTACGGACTCAGGAAAGCAGGTGATCTGAACAAAAAAAACTTTTATTTTACATAACTAAGGTGCATTGTGCATGAGATTTTCTTGGAACATTGGGGAGAAAAACATTTGGGAAACATTTAGAACGTTACTACCTCTTTTATTGACCAATCTACATCAAATATATGTGCTTTTTATGTCCATCTTGGGGTTTTCGGTTGACGTATTAATTTATAACTACGCTGTTTAACTTGAAATTATATTTTAAATTTAATTTTAGCATTTTATAACAGTGAAAAGCAATCTTCTAAAATGCACATACTCACGTCAAAATAGTAATTACTATTCTTTTGTCATTGAGTCTCACTACTCATTCGAGTTAAACGCATGAGAAATAACTACGCTAATGTGTTATAGATAAGTTAGGTTAAGTTAGATTAAGTGTGTCCGCGTTTGCGTGGAGAAGTGGAAAGACATATTGTGGAAAAATATGTTTAGGTCACCTGACCTGGATTTCAACCATGATAGCATTATAGGCAGTCCAGTCTATTTCAAGAATGACACTTCAGGCCATTAAAACACCGAAGTGGGTCATAATTAACTCGCAAATTTATTAAAAGATCTGATTCTAACATATAAAATTTACAAAAATTAAATATGTGTTATAATATTCAGGTAATATGTTAAGGTAGAATATTTTGTGAGTCTTAATAGTATAAGAAAAATGTTCGTGAGCTAATTACGATTTTTTTTAAATCACATCTTATTATTCATAAGGGCATCTGGTATTTAATCGCACTAAAGGAGTAGGGATTAAGAAGGTGACGTATAGTGAAAATGGGCATTTATGTGAGTCGGAAACTACTTAAGGAAAAAAACTCAATACATCTAGTTGGACGGAGATTCAAGAATCCCATCACCAACAAATTATCATTATGGTTAGCTCACGGGTTAGGTAGGTGATTTTGTGAATCTTCGAAATGTTGAAGTTGAAGAGCAGTCTCCTTCACTTCGACTTATACACCCACAATATAGCTTTCGGCTCTTTTAAATTAGATACTAATATAATTATATCACTAACTATCAATTAAATTACACATTTAACATAAGCCTGAATAAATAACGAATACGTCAGGATAAATTAATATATGCTTTGTTTAGTTTAGTTTTTTACTAAATCTTTATTTAACTAGATGCGCTTAGTAGATATTTAAAAATCAAAAAGAGTGTTATGGGACAGTAACAAAAACCTTAGAATTAACTTCAGCTTTGACTTTGGAGATATTTAGGCTTCATTTTGACATTGCCTTGACTTTAGAAAACAATCTATGTACTCCCTTTATTGTGTTTATCTTGTTTTCATTAAATACATGTTAAATGTATTATACCAATAAATTTAGAGATTGGAAATATAAATCTTTATAATGTTAGTCTAGCTAATATAAATGCCTAATCTATATGTAAACTATATACAGTAGAGATCGAATTCAATATTTTCTAATTAATTTAAAGTTTCCTAATCAATTCTGTATACACGTAACAAAGAAGAGTTATGACTTTAATTTTGTATGGGCTGATATTTCAAAGTAAAAATTATTTATATCTTAAAGGTCAATGCGTTTAGTGTTTGTGGCTTAGAAAGTAGTATAAATAATCAAACTAATATCATGTATGAAAGCTTATATATATTTAACGAGATTGCTATGAAAATAACCTCTTATCTCAAAATATATGAAAAGATTTTAAAATTATTTTAACTCTTAAAATTTAATTTAGAGATACACTTAAGATGCACTTACTAAATGAGATATTTTTGTAGAAGTGGCACCTCACTATAAAACAAAAGGTTAACATTTTTATTAAATGTATTAAAGGTTCACCTGAAATAGACTAGAATTTTAAAAAACTTATTTAACTGAATTATTTTTAACTAGGGAATCATTTTTAATGTGTGTCTAACATTCATTAAAATAATCAAAATAAAAAATACATAAAAAACTAAATAACTAAGTTATTTTTCATATAACAATGTTTCTACTAAATTTGCGAATGTATTTCTAATAAAAACAAAAAGTCCAGACTAAAATACAATTTACAAAAAGTGTAGCCAAGCTTAAGTCAACCAAGTATATAAATAAAATATGATATTCATATTACAATCCCCTACTTATATTTATATCATTGCTAAGCAGTTTAGAGCTAAAGTTTCACAAAACTACAGGCATCGACAGACATCTTTAAAAATAAACAAGTGCTGTGACGCTAAGAATTTATTCTAAAAATGTGCATTTATAATTATATTGTACAGATTCTTATTTTTATGAAGCGTAAAGTCTGATCATAAACTCTCTAATACATAACAATCTTCTGTTAGTCAATATTACACACTTATCAGTAAGAGAATTTTTTTATTGATTATATTTTATATATTAGTTTTAATTTAAATATAATTTGAATTAATTCATTTTTCTAAAATATTGGTCACTCAGGAATTGACATATAATTTATGAAACCAGGGCTAAATCATCACGACGTGACCTATAGTTAGCTTATCATCGAACAGCGCACTTAGGACAATGTAATTTGATTATTCCTTGAGAAAATTGATTAAATGGGACTGTGCTATTTAAGGTGGTTGAAAGTTTATTTATTAAATAATTATTTTTTATCAATGAGTCTCTGACAATGCGCATGGTTCTTAGTCTACAAAGCCGTTCCATGAATTTCGTTTCGTAAATACCCTTTATAAGGGGGAAAGTTGTGAAATCCATAGACTGTTATTAACTTGTCATAGTAGATGCGTATTTAAGTGTGTGTGTGTTTGTATGGACGTGTTTTTCCAGGGTCATTTTTATCTAATTACATATGTATATTATGTAATAGATAATCTTATTTTCTAATAAATTATTATTAATTTACTCTAGCACCATTTCTAAACATTATGTTTGCAATTTATCATAATATATAGCTGTGTATATATTCTGATATTGTATACCCACACACTCGTATCTTTTAAAACATTTTTAGGAGAGTGGAAAATATAGCGTATGCACATATTTGGTAAGCAATATATTATATGTAAAGTACGCTATAAACATTTTGAAAAAGGCCAGAGAAAAAAATTTAAGTGAGAATTTAGCCCACAAAATGTTACCATCCATCTTTAGTCTATATTTCAACACCTTTTTATTACCATTCCCTATTCTCAAAGAAATAGGATTTTTTGCTTCTTCTGTATGTTTCTGAATACTGATAAAAGAAATAATAAAAAAGATGGGATTCTTTATCTGTTCATATAGCCTATTTAGAAAATTAACAGTGTGTACACAAAGTTGAACATTTAAAAAATATGAAAAATAACCATATAAAACTATCACGCTTTTTATAAATTCAACAAAGAGATTCCAGATATTTACTAACACTTGATTCATGAGATCGTTTATATTCAATTATAAATAAAAACATGTTTAAACTACGACTAGCAGTCAGCGAGATTAGTAGCTAGATGTATTTATTACTATTTACTAGTAAAGTTATCGTGGTACTTTACGTAATTATAATCCGGAGGTCATTAATCGAGTCCCAGTGAGTGTACTTAAACTAGTTTACTCCACAACGCTGTTTTTTTAGCACAGAGTTGTATGCATATGTAGTACTAATTACGCTAATGTGTTAAGAAAGAGGAAGGTGGAATTTCAAGAAAATGTGCCCAATTTGCGTGAAGAAATATTGGAGAACTATTAAGGAAAAACCACTATCAGTACACACGACCGGGGCTCAAGCCCTGATCTAGTCGTTATCGGCAGTATGATCCAATTCGAGAGTGACACCTTCTTAGACCATTCAACCAGGAAATTAAGTAAAAACGTTCTAGAGCGTCTTCCATTCCGGTCAATGTTTGTGTGTTCCTTTAAATTTATTTTTTCCTCATGTTGATCTCTCATATTAACTAGCAGATGTAGCTGGTAGCCAGTCATTATTAGAAAGTTTAAAAAAAGTTGTTTGTATGTTCCAATGTAAGTAATGGTTATTGTTTATTCGGGTTATTTAACCTAATATAATAGAAAGAAGTGGATGGGTTTTAATCAAGTGCACTTGGATTCTCCTGGTAAAATACACCGCAAACAATTCCAGGTGTAGCTGGTCGGGCTCAAGATCCACCTCACCCCCCTACAAAAGGGCATAAAACAAATCAGAGAATGATAATGAGAAAAATTAATATCTCACTTCATAAAACCTGCCTCTGTGGCGTATTCATCTAAAGAACTGGTTCCGTGTCGATCTAGACTACAGAAAACTGAGAGATCGAGGTTCAAATTTCGCTTGGGTGAACTGGGGGTGGTTTTCCTTAATGGTTTTCCACTCTTCATCAACGTAAATGCTGGTTCACATCCTCTATATTCAACCTTCCCAATTCCTAACCCATTAACGTAATTAGTACTTAAGCGTATAACCCGAACGGGTAGTAAGACGAAATTCTAAGTATTATTAAGTATATGTTCATCAAAATCATAATGATCAACTAAGCTATTTACCAATGGCTCGGGAACTATTGGTTTTAAACATATTTTTAATAATAATACAACCTTTCAGTAGTAAATTATTTCGTATCTCAAAGAGTGTTGTAGATATGATCAAAATTGGAGACATGCCCTTACATAAATTACCTTCTAAATCTATTTCCTGGAAAAATTACATGCATAATTTAATTTGTAATGGTAAACGGTATATAGATACGAAATTTTAATCAAAATTGTTAGAACCAATTTATAGAAAATTGCCTTTTATTAAAAATATATTTATGCCCTTAAGTAAACCACTCTTAATTTTAGGCTAAGATAACTAATTTCAAAAAACCTCTGGGGAATCTTTTTAAAATCCCAGATACTAAGTTTTATCCCAATCGGTAAAATAGTTTCGGTTCTAGGCACTTATACAAATAGACGACATTAAGGAAAATACAATTTTTTGAGTTCAGTGAGTCGTGAAAAGTCTATATCCCTAAAAATTTCGAACCCGATTTTTTTTTAAGATCAAAATACGTTTTCTACCTGAAGGGTTACAAAAAATAAAGAAAATAAGTCTTTAAACAAAAATAACTTTAATAATAATTAGTACACACCTATGTCGAATGTATCTAATCATGTGAATTCCCCATCGATCACTGGCATTGTGACGTGATATGTATTTATTTTTATTTCTCGAGGCACATTAAGATACTTATTGGTCTGAGAATGTGGGTGTCACACGGTTGATTGACCTCGGTTTTTTGTATTACTATGGGGGGGGGTGGAAGGTAATAACAATTTCAGCAGAATATGAGTGGTTTGTTGGTGGGTGGGTCGGCTGGCTTGCTGGCACACGGATGTGTATGTGTGTGTGTCGGGAGAGGAGTGGTGGGGGAGAATATGATAGAGATTTAACATTGGAAGTACATAACGACAAATAGGGGCAAAGGAGGAAGGGGGTGATAATAACTTTCCCAAGTCAACTATTTATGGGAATTTGTTTTATTAATCTATTTGTTAACTGAATAACAGTCCTTCACTATTTTGTTTATTATCTCTCCACACAACACTCAAGACTAGTCCCAACCACTGCTCGTCCAAGAATCCTTCTCCCACAGTGCCGACACAGCTGCCACATTATCTAGCGGCGATAACAAATACCTTTATCACAGAGGATCCAATAAAATATATTGTCTACTAGTGGTCAAAACAAGGAAGTGTAAACTTAAGGGGTATCTAACCTAGAGAACATTTAAGGGGTGATAAACCTGGTGCAATGAACTTAGATGTGTGTACACTTCGTTGACCCTGCAAGGTACCAAAATTTCCTTGATTATGTAATAGGGGGATAGTTTGAACCTTCAAGGTAAGACTGCTACTTTTCAAAGTAAAAGGAGTATACATATTTTTTCTGAAATGTTTTGAGGAATAGATAAAAAAAAATCAGTCAGTGGAGTGTGGTGGCTGTAGTTCGCTGTCTTAGACAATTCTACCAACGAAAAGGGTATTATTATATATTTAATAGGCTAAAGTACGAGAAAACCAAATCAAATTAAAAAATAAAGTGAAATTGTATTCCCAAATAATACTTGTAGTTCTGTAAACAATAAGCTTTGGTCCCTCCATTCAATAAATGCTAAGTACAGTACATAATATTAAGAATTATTATTATGTCATGGTCTTATAGTTACAACAGCCTTAAGATTTATATTTGGATTTCAAGTTGAGCTATATCCTATAATGTTTCCCCTTTCTTATTATTTGAAGTTGATATTTTCCCTTGGTGATCAAGCTAGACAGAAAATAAATTAATGATACATGAAATGAATAGCACATTATATTAATAGAGAATATGTGGTTTGGGACGTCGGTTTTGCAATATACCCATGTCAATGTTTAGAAAAATTGCGTTTCTATGTACTCAATCGAATGCTTAGAATTTTAAATTCAAATCATTTGAGACAAGAGATTAAAAGAAAATATATTTTGAATGGCCATCAAATTGAGATAGATAGCCAGATCTAAAAACTGTATACGCTTAGTTTACCCTGTATGGTAGCAAGCTAACCCCGTTTTATTCCACTATGGCCTAGGTTATAAAAGAGAGCCATAGTACAGTCCATCAAGGTAAGACTACTACCTTTAAGGTAATCGCAGTGTACATACATAGTTTAACTAGGTTGAACGTAGTAGGCACAATTAATAATATTCTTGCAAAAAAAATTAAAATTGGTCCATGCATTTGATGGTTTTCGCTAAGCAAAGATCTGGGAAGACTGAAAAAATGTCAAATGCCCAAGTTAAAACAGAACCTCACTACACTCGTTCAATTGGCATAGGCTTATTAATTGGATCTGAAGTAATTTGTATTTGGTTTTCGAAGTTTTGTTATATTCTGTGAATTTTTTTTCTATAAGCTTGCCTTACGTCCCGATACAACATGGAGATTGTTAGATTTTGACAACCTATGTCTCGATAAGGCCTAAAAATGTCCTGAACTCCACTGACATAATAAATACAGTATTACGTTGTTATTGTATCCTTTTTTTAGTGTATTATGTTAAAATGAATGTTGTATTTGTAACAAAATAGCAAAAGGCTATAAAATTAAGCAACAGTTATTTTTATCAATAGGTATTGTTCGAATTATTCTTAGCACCATATCTTACTACCCATTCAGGATATACGCTAATGTACCAACTACGCTAATGGGTTAGGTATGAGGAAGTTTGAATGTAGAGGAAGTGTACTCACATTTGCCAAGATAGTGGGAAACACTATAGGAAAATTCACCCTCAGGACAACTGATCAGGATCGAACCACAATCTTCCAGTCATCGGCAGTCTAGTATATCGTGAGAGTTACGCCTTAGACCACACGGCCACCAAAGCGTGTTGTTTGAAAAATTATATATAAACAAAGGTGGCTCTAAGATGAAGCACTCCTCGGTCCCGTCACAGATTTATCTTATTGCCAAAACCTTCCTTCACCTCTGACAAGACGTGTATTAATCACAACTTGTGAATGTGGGGAATGCCAGGCCTCCACCGTGGTTCGGATTCCACGTTAAACTGTAGGTCCTCTATTTCATCTCACAATCACACTACCATTACACATTAGCGTAAGTGCGTATAACCCGAACGGGTAATAAGACGCGGTGCTAATAATAATAATAATAATAATAATAATAATAATAATAATAAAATGAAGCAAAAACCAAATCACAAAAGAAAAGTGGTTGTATTTTAAATAAAACACATATCACACAAAACAAAATAAATATTTATTCAATTGTACCAATAAGCCTACTTGTTTGCAATCCTATGACATAATACGAACTTGAAACTAGTTTTTCTTTCATGTTGGCCCGATGTACAAACTAAAGGAAATCAACTCGCTTAAAGACACGGTCACATGTATTGTCTATTGCTCCTTTAACTATACAATTTAATTTGCTATTGTTTACATGTATCTACGTGAAAGAGGTAAAAAAAAAAGGT
>CABFVX010000051.1:70654-106000 GCA_902151425.1 Timema shepardi
TATATATATATATATATATATATATATATATATATATATATATAAAGACGATAACTAACTTAGTTTAAAATCCAACCACTAAACATTTTGGGTTTGTGCTAAATCCAGGATTATATTTCTTTGACCCCTATTTCACCTCTAACCGCGATGTCCCTATATCAATCGGAGCCATTATCTCAACAATGAGCTTGCCGTAAAGAGAGAAAACTAGTCCTCACTCAAGACAACACATTTGCCTATTAGGACAAAGATAACAAACCATCACTTTAGGACTAGTGATTAAAAAAATGGAAAGTTAATCGTGCGCTGTAAAGGAAATGAATGAAGAATAGGACAAAAACAACTCACCTGTACATTTTTCTGTCCTGGTTGAGTGACGGGAGTATTAAGAGATCGTCATTTTCACTCGCGAGAACTATACGGGAACTTGAATATTCACGAACTTTTATAACTAATCAGTCACAAAATAGTGCTGAAACACTTCTAACATCATTATTATTCTTGCATTACTATCAAACACTTCTTTCCTTGTGGAAAATCCTTTACAAAATAAACTAGACTACGTGATCCATTAGAAAGAATCATTTTATCACTATAGCACATCTCACCAGTCGGCGCTAGTGTCACACAGCGGGAACGTATTCCCACCAGATTCAAATTGTAGTCAAATACATTAGTGTAAATAAAAAATAGAAGGTAGGGCAGTATCGGAAGTAGTCAAACATAAAAAGCAACACAACAGATGTAATGTCAAAACAATAGAAATGTGAAAAACGTTGATAGATGCTTTACTTTTAATCCAAATAAAAGGAACACAGCTATTTGTAAGAATCTCCACCACCAATAGCTGATTAATAATTTTGTACATTAATAACGATTTTTATTTTTTAGGATCTACAAGAATTATAATAAATCCTTTCATTCTCTATAAAAGAATTAACAAGTTCACAAATTTGGCTGGATTGTGTTAAATTTTATTTCTCCCTAAAAAAAGTATTGAATAAATACACTTATCAATCTTTTAGATTCATATTGAGGTGCTGTTCAAAGTTTGAGAATAGGCCTATATCACCATACAGAATTTTTAGGAGCCAGACATGATAGCTCATAATTTTTAAAAATAATGGGACTATTTTAACTAAAAACTTGTGAAACATTTGAAAAAAATATTGATAGTTTTAAGAATAGATATATTTGTTGAAAATTATGATGTAATAAATTACATTTAAGATTTTTACAAAGATATAGCCGATTTAGAGTGAAATAGGTTTTATTTTAATTTTCAGTTTGTGTTTGTATATAGTGCTTCGTCTCCTTTAAATATTTGACCATTTGTTTGATGCGTTGAATTATTCTTTCGGTAAATAGGTGTTATTTTGATGTGTACAGACTTGGCCATTTTGATAGAGGTCCGAAGACCACAGAATAATAATATATTAATTACATCTCAACTATAGATATTACTTAATATGCCAAGGCAACCACTAACTATTTTTCGACATTTTATCTATTTTGGATGTCATTTTTAATAGTGTTATTCAAATTACCAAGCTTTTGATTTTATTGTCACAGCTTGGGTGTCGTTCAATTATTATTATTTAAGCACTTTAGAGGGAAAGGGGGGGGGGGTGCGATCTTGGCTTATGTTTGCTGACACGCAGGGTGTAGGGGGTCAGAACAGTGCTTATGTAAGATAGAGATAGATGGGCAAGAATGGATCAGGGACCTCTCTACCCCGAATGAACACATAATAATTTAAACTATCAAAATGTGAATTGATTGAACTTGATTATCATATTAAACGTAGCTTAAGAGTTTTTTTATAACCATTTATAACTTTATGTTAATTTTACCTGTTTAGCTCGATACATTTAAATTCCTTTTGCAACAGTGTTTATTGTGAAATATTTTGCACCCATTGATTTAATCCTCAGCGTATAACCCGAACGGGTAGTAAGACGGAGTGATATAAAGTATTAAACCTCTACGTAATCACCAACAATTTTTAAATTGCATAAAAATTAATGGTTATTTCTTTGAATAAAGTATTTTAAAATAGTGACAAATATAAAGTGAGCTAGACGGGGGAGGGGGGAAAAGTTGGGCACTTGCTTATTTTTTTATAACAAGGAAGAGTGGGAGGTCCAAAATGGTCAAAAATGTGCTTACGTAATATTTAGGGTGGTATTACACTGTTGAATTTATTTGTTCAAAGAGCTTTGAACAAAAAAATGTGATGGGACTTTTGACACTCATCGAAGATATTTTATCAAATTTTACAAATCTTTAATCCAATATTTGGGTTATAGAACAAGCTCTAGGGTTTTTTTATCAAAGAAAATAGTGATTGAAAAAAAAACATGGACGTGTTAGGCATTTAAATAATATATAACTACGTTCTATGAACAGAACCCTTTCTTTTATGATACTAATTGTTCACAAAGTACAAGGCCCACGATAAGAAATTGTCAAAATATAAATAAATGTCTTGTCTTCCAAAACATGGTCGAACCCACAGTCGTTTCACGGGTTTTCTTTTCGTTTCAAGCATCAGTGAGATTATTACAATCGCACTCAATGTTGCTGCATATTAAATTAAACCAATGGAGTCCATCTTTGCAATAATCTACTGTAGATACTTTGAAAGAAATTTTATGTAGTTTAATAACAGAGCTTTTATCAAATATGGCTTCAGATCTTTGATCAAAGAAATATTTTTCTTTGTCATAGAAAATAATTTGTTTGATCAAAGAACTTTGACAGTGGAATAGCTTCCTCGGACGCCCCCTTGGATATAAAACTGATATTTTTATAAAGGTAGATCTTTATACTTTGTTTTAACTTTAGAGCTACAAAATATTATTGACCAAGCGTGTTCAAGATTTTTTAAATTACTGGTCCTATTAATATAGAATAAATTAATAAGTCTCAGCTTATTTATAATGTAATACTATAATAGTATGTATATATATGGTTAATGTTAAACAAATAGACTAAGTTTTTATTTTAAATATAGGTTTTATTATAAACAAAAAATATTGTATTCCTGTTTCAACTGTTGTTATGATAATATTGCACATAAAATAAATAAATGCTAGGTTAGATGGTTGAGCGTAGGTTAACTCTTTAGGATACATTGGTTCATTCGTTCCAAATTGGTACCCTTCAACATACTTAAACTCAAAATTATGCTCATTAAAAAAACTGGGATCATAGTTTGGTTGAGATTCGTCATTTAGTTCAAATGTTATAAGTGGTAGGGATACACACACACATGCAGAAATGGTCGTTACGCCATTTAAAATAGGAAACACGCTAATAACAGCCTCATGATAAAGAAATTAACGCTTATTTTACAACAGACATAAAATAGACTTCCAGTTAGACAATAAACCGTAAACACGAAGGATAAACTGTAAAATACTACAGTAGTATAAATGTAGATGGGAAAGTATGAAACAACCCCCCACCCCCCGACGTAGTTACAACGGTCCGGAATATGAGAGTCATTCGTTCTACTTACAACGAATGAGAACATAAAGCTAGCAAACATGTACAGTACAGTACAGTACACTCCGTTACAATACTAGTTCACGTATTAGCCTCAGATAAACACGAGTACGTTCACTAAGATCAGTTTTATGTTCGCCAGGTACCACCATGTGAGCCTTCACTGCTCGCATTATCGTCAAGCACCGCGTCTTACTACCCGTTCGGGTTATACGCCTAATTACACTAATGGGTTAGGGATTAGAAAGACTTAATTTAGAAGAAATGCACCCCCATTTGCATGGAGGCAGAGTGGAAAACCATTTAGGAAAAACCAACCCAGTTCACGCGACCGGGATCGAACCCCGATCTGCCCGAATTCAGCAGTCTAATCTGACACGAGAGTAGCGTATTAGACCACCAGCCACCAAAGTGGGCCCTTGCATATTAGTCACACTTTTTTTAACCAATCAATGGTTAACCTTACATCTAATATACCATTAGAGAAGTGAGCTTAATTTGAGTGTGAAAGGTGTAACCATGTAATATACTCTAAACATTGTATGTAATAAAATAGTAAATATTAATATCCGACAATTTATCTCAGTTGGTAACGTGTCTGTCTACCGAACTAAGTGTCCCAGGTTCAATTCCCAGTACGGCCGAAAAAATTTAATTTGTGAAATATGGGTTTACCATTTCACTGTGATGAATTAAAGGCAGAGGACTGGATGTTGTGCCTCGCCTAGTCTTTAGTTAGATTATTTAAGGTATATACGACAAGCCTAACAAGCCGTTTGTGGAAAATATATGGCTTGAATAAAAAAACTGACCCTGTGAAACCAAATGAAAATAAGGGGATTCACATGTGTTGGGGAATTTGTAGAAATAACAGTGAGTTCTTCATATACAGTGACACTTGTGATAATAAGAACAGTTATGTTCACTGGTTTAGTCGTTAAGGAAGTATTGTTTCAAAATATTTAAACCCAAACTATTAAGTTTTATTTATGAGTTGTAGTTACTTATATTTGGGATTCTTCTCTATATTGAAAATAAACATCACCAGGAGTTATTACCAACACCATTGGCCGTGTGTGGTTTAAGGCGCCAGCCTTGAAATAGATTTAACTACCAATGTAGGATGGATTGAAGTTCGATCTTGGTGAGTTACACTGTAGATATTTTTCTGAGTTTTATATTTTACTGTGATTTTCAATGCCAACTACCCTCCCCCCCGTCCCCTTTTACTTGAAATAAGCCGTAAATACCCTTGTTTTAAACGCTATCATAAAAATATATTTCTTGGAACCTATATCAATCTAGTTGCGCTTTTAAGTATTTTTGGATGGCATAATTTTTTTTAAATATATTATATATATTAAATTTATACTACATATATTAAATATATATTACATATTATATTAAATACATATATATATATATATATATATATGTATAGTTTTATGAATATGAATGTAAACCTATTGAGTTTATATTCATAATATATGAATATAACACTAATGGAAACGGGAGTAACAAAGGAAGTGTTTAGAGGTAGTTAGGTGACCTGGCGGTCCAGGGGTAAGGTGTCAGACTTCTGTGCTGGGGGTCCGGGGTTCAATCCTCGGTCCCGGCAAAGATTTATCTGATTACCAAACCCTTCCTTCACCTCTGACAAGACATCTTGTGAATGTGGGGAATGCCAGGCCTCCACCGTGGTTCGGATCCCACGTTAAACTGTAGGTCCTTCATTTCATCTCACAATCACCCTACCATTACACATTAGCGTAAGTGCGTATAACCCGAACGGGTAGTAAGACGCGGTGCTAATAATAATAATAATAATAATAATTTAGAGGTAGTCCACGCATATTTGTGCGAAAGGAGAGTAGGGAATAATTTAGGAAAAACTCCCCTCAGCAGACTCGAACGGGTTTCGAACCCTGACTTCCCCACTATCAGCAGGCCAGTCTAGCACGAGAGTGACGCCTTAAACCATTTGGTCTTTGAAGCGGGTAAAAGGCATCAATTAATTGTCATTATAGTGGGGAAACATTACAGCTAGTAAAGTGTAGTTTTGAAAAAAAAATGGAAAAAAAAGCGTACAAGCTATGAGACAATCATTTCATATTTAGTGCAGTGCTTTCCATCCAATTTTCACCAGCTCATATTCGCCCGGAAAATGTTGTCGGCAACAGTTCTATGGTCAATGATACAGTGGCCCCATGGCTTCTTTGGTGCTGACTGACAGCTCACAGCTGACTTTTGACAGTCAAAATTTAGGTACATACCTAAATTTCGATTGTCAAAAGTGACAGCTGCTAAACACATGTTTTTGCAGATCATCTTGTTCGGCGTAGGGATACGTAATTTGGTCTGGTAGCTTTTTAAAGCTGTCAGTCAGCACCAAAGAAGCCATGGAGCTACTGTAGTTACATTACCCCATTACATGCCATAACTCTAGGAGAAATTGAGAAATATATAAACACACACACGTAATAAACTACCACACTCAAATTGTTTCATGTTAGTTGGAGACCTAAGTTCAGAAAGATGGCTCCGTCCTTTAACCTTAGAATTAAATCTGGGTGTGGTTTTAACTCGCAGTAAGACTGGGTTTTTTCTCTCTCTCTTTTTTTTGAATATGGATATTTATGGTTTATGCAAAACGAAATTAGTTCACAACTGCTAAAAAAAATATCTGTAGCAGTAAGGCTCTAGAGAACTATTTGCCAATTTGAAAAGTACTTGTAAGATTAACTCTGATCTTTACGTGAACATATATAGCATAAGAATTAAGAACATGTTTTACACATAATTATATACACATATATACACATTATATACACATAATTATATACACATAATTTTTTCTTTAAAACAAAAGTATTCAATATACAATGTCTACATATTTAAAAACAAAAATGGTGAATTAATGTTTTGCTAAATTATATTAACTAGTATTGTGACTGCTGGGACATGTAATTATTTATACTATTAATGTTTCAAAAATTATTTAAAAAAATTGTTATTTCTAGAAAAATATTTCTCATTGGTTTAGAAATGAATGTTTCAAATTAAGTGAATAATTCACATCCTCAGACCTCACTAATTAGAATCAAAACAAAGAGTATGTATTTAGTATTTAAATATTTACATTTTATTTCAAAGGGCTTACTGTTTTAACAGTTTATGTCAACACCCTCGAGAGAGGATTACTAAATTAATTTTATGAGCTAATTAAAATAAACAATAGTCATTTATTTACATTGTTTCGAAAGTTTAAAATAAAATTTTACTGCATACATTTATAAATACATATGCAAATCCAACTATATATATATATATATATATATATATATATATATATATATANCCTTCCCAATTCCTAATCCATTAGAGTAATTAGTACTTAAAGCGTATAACCCGAACGGGTAGTAAGACACGGTGCTAATTAATTAAAAAAAAGATCCCAAGAGACTTATATTTTATAATATTGCCCCATGCGAGGCAATAAATTAATTAAATTAATCATTTATTTATTATTTATGATTTTTTTTTATTCTTATAATAATAATAATAATAATAAAGCAAAAAACAAACCTTTGTAGCTATAAGAAAAATTTGATTGCTATATTATTAATTTAGTTATATAAATGCAATAGTTGTGGATACAAATTCAATATAGATTGTACTTTTTGTTTGTGTGGTTTTTTGGCTTGAATATCATTTAGTGAGAAAAATTTTCTTCCTTTTCTATAACTTCCATGTCCCTAAATTTGGGAGGTTTATTTCGTGAAGTGTGTTATAATGTAAAGTTTCAGTATAAACAAAAACGCCCGTTTAATAACATATTTTGTACTGTATTATTATTATTATTATTATTATTAGCACCGCGTCTTACTACCCGTTCGGGTTATACGCACTTACGCTAATGTGTAATGGTAGGGTGATTGTGAGATGAAATGGAGGACCTACAGTTTAACGTGGAATCCGAACCACGGTGGAGGCCTGGCATTCCCCACATTCACAAGATGTCTTGTCAGAGGTGAAGGAAGGGTTTGGTAATCAGATAAATCCTTGCCGCAACTGAGGATTGAACCCCGGCCCCCAGCACAGAAGTCTGACACCTTACCCCCATGTCACCCCAATATAGTAAATATGCGAAAAAAACCTGACGAACAATACGAGGTTTAAGAAATGTATGTATTTATATAAATATATATGTTTGAAATCCAACTTGAGATGTTGATAAATGTGGAAGTTTAATGACTCCCTGAAACCAAAGAAGTGCTTTACGCAGAGCCGTATGTTTGTTTGTTTGTTTGTTTGTTTGTCTGTCTGTCTATCTGTCTGTCTGCCTGTCTGTCCGTATGTCTGTACGTTGGACTAGAGCCGAAACTATTTTACCGATTGGGCTAAAACATGTTATTTGAGGATTTCTCAAGGTCCCCATGAGAAATTTTTAGAATTAACATTAAATTTAAGGGTAGTTTACTGATGGGCAAAAAGAAAATAAATCAGTTTTCTTGAAATTTGATCTAACTATTTTGATTAAATTTAATATTCATACACTGTTTATCATTATAAACATGAGGGTACTTAAAATAGATAAAATTTTCCAATTGTCATTATTTCTCCTCCACAATTTGAGATAGTAAATATCTTATAGCTGTACAATTTTATTACTATTGAAAATAAACATATTTTATTTGAAATAAATTTTTATAAAACCAATAATTTTTCTGCTAAAAGCAAATATATAAACTTTTTAATACAGGTTTATCACTCTTATAAAACGAATTTGATTCTTATACTCTCACTTTTTCTGTAACAGTGTTTCTAGTTCCTAATGCCATAGATTAAGTAAGTAACGGTGTGTATTATCTAACTTATGATCTTTGATGTAATATCTTCAGAAATATATAGACCTATTATTTCGTTTCTCAAATCTTACGAGTTTTTAGTAAATGTATATATTAAGATAAAAGCGGGAGAAAGTCTGTACCATTTATTTTGCACAGCAAGCATCTAATTATCAATCCATATTATTCTACTGTAATTTCAATATTTAATTGTAGATTATTAACATAGAATTTAGAGGAAACGTACCCACATTTGGGTGTAGTAAGAGTTGGAAACAATTTAGAGACACCTGACCATATGTATATCTCTGCACATATTATGATCAAGTTAGATACATACCAGACGTGCTTTAACGTTTAGTTCACGTATCCACATATATGGATTTTTATCCTATTTTATTAAAAGGTACCCGCTTCAGTGGTCTCGTAATTTGAGGTGTCACTTTCGAAATACACGGGATTGCCAGTAACAGGGACCTTGGAGTTTGAATACCAGTCATGTGTATTTAGGGTATTCCCCCTCCCTAAATTGTTCCCCACTCTTACTACAAGCAAATGCGGATATATTTCATCTAAATCGTGCCGTCCTCATCCATACCTCATTAATGTAGTTAAATGTGGCTAGCCCGAACGGATAGTAAAATGTAGCATAATTATTACTTTTTAGCACCGCGTCTTATATCTTTTCGAGCTATACACTTATGTAGTAATTACGTTAGAGCGTATGGGATGAGGAGGGTTGACTTTAGAGGGCGTGTACCCGAATTTGCGTGGATGGAGAGGAAGTATTTTGATCGTCAAAATAGTCTAACTTGGAATTTCGATAAATGTAGACGTTTCCTGACCTCTCGAAACCGAAAAGTTGTTTTCGTGATGTTTGTTTGTCTATAGCTTGGACTAAAACAAATAGTATTTTACAGATCAGGCTAAGACTTGGTGGTTATGGCTTTCATAAGGATCCCCTGAGGAGTTTTTGGAATTAAATAACGAACCTTGAAATTAAGGGTTGTTTACTTAAAGACACAAATAGATAAAAATAATATTTGCTTGGAATCCGTTTTAACGATTTGTGTTAAATTTTGGATAAAGTAGTTTAACATTAAAGACAAAATTGTTATCCTCCTTTTTCTATGAACATTATTTAAAGGGCACTTCAAAGGAGCGAAAATTTTCAATTTTGATCATACCCCCGCAACCATTTAAGACACGAAAAAAACTTACCATTATAAAATTGCAATATTACTAAAACTAGACATATTTTAATTTGAAATATATTTTTAACACCAATAGTTTCTGAACTATTAGAAAACACATGTATTTATATGGCGTATTTTGAAATATTAAATTTATGTTTTTGTTCTTTGGTTGGTGGAGATGATTATTTTTTCTTTATATTTCTGTAACGTATATTATTATTTTTATGCTATTTTGTGAAGTGTTTCTGCAACAATTTTTATTATTTCGTTTCACAAATCTTACGGGTTTTTAGTAAATGTATTTATTTTAAAGATAAAAGTAAGAGAAAGTCTGTATGGTGCACCATACCATTTATTTTCTAGAAGAAATATCCATACACTAGAACTTCAATTCCTTACATGCGAGTCATTTTAGATACGAGTTGTACGCATACATGTATTCACATATATACGGCCTCTTAAAGATAAGCCACATGCGCCTCCACTTTTATTAATGACTTTTTGAAGCGAGTGAAATTCAATATAATATATTTTTCACCCCACCATATTTCCCCCTTAACTCCCTCCTCTCTCTCACCCCCCTCCCTCCCTTTTCGCCATCGGTCCAGCCACCCAGTTTCTCGTAACCCTCTAACCCTTCATCATTTTAGCTATATCAATTCTCCAGAGCCAAATTTCATTTTCCGCCAGACATTCTCCCAAGTAACCACCTCCTAAAGGATAAAACTAAAATTAATGTTCTCTCTTCGTTTTTTGTTAAGCTACCATCATCAAAAATATATAGAGTTTATATGGAGAAAAGTTGGGGGCATTGGGGAAGGTGAGAGAAGAAGGGGTGAGGAGGGGTTCATTTAAAATAGAATTTTCGGAAGTTAGATAAAGCAAAATATATTGTTTGTAGAGGGTGGAAACTTTAAAATTCTGAGTAAGTTTCAGAAATACTGATGTAGTCAGCTTAGTTAAATTTTTTCAGGCGCACTAAATATTGTACCTCTGAATTTTTAATATTCTCATTGTTTACTTTATTAAATCATTATGCTAAATAAAACATATTTCATTTTTTGGTAACAGTAAATCAAAAACACAATGTTTCTCAAGTGTATTAGTTAAATAATGTTGAATAGTTGATATTCCTCTTTAGATTTAAAGTGAGAAAGATATAAGTACTGACAAAAAATATTTGAAATAACATTAATAATTATAAAACATACAACAAGAGAAAGGAAACTTTCTTCACTTTGAATCGTTAGTTTTTATAATAACAATAAACAAATTAAAGATATTTGTTTTTATATCATTTATAAGAACATATTTTAAGGGTCCGCACAGGCTATAATATGGAACTCTAATATAATTATTCATTTATCTTTAAATAGTTTAGAATGTATGTTCGTAAAAATACGGTAGCTACCAAATAAGAGTATTTAGGTTTGGTTGGTTGGCACAAAATAGATTTTGTTTTATTTAAATATTTGTTGCAAGCCGATAAGTTAAGATATATTCTACTGTCTGAAAGTTATATTTTTGTGCTAAATGTTTCTATTGAAATTTATACGTACGGCACAGTTTTAAATAATTGCTATACAAACAAAAGATATAAAAAACTATATATGCAAGAATGTTTTTAATTGATTATGTGTAAATTCTCACCAAAACAATTGAAAAAAGTGTGCTTCTACTATATTAAAATTAAAATTAATTTAATGGAAAATTCCTTCTTTTTGCGAACTTTTATGAATAAGTAATAAAACACTTAAGATTTTTTTATTTTTTACTCGCTGGGAGATACTTTCCATTTATTTCCCATCCGTGGTTAGCTTTCCCAAGACGTTCACGGAAGTTCGCTAAATTAAATATTGGAGTGCTACGAAGATGTAAATGAATGCAAAGATGTTTTGCATCACAAAAGAAAATGTTAAACTGCACATCTGCTACGAAGAGGATCTAGGTCAACAAATAATAAATGCTAAAAAGGCCTTGTGGGCCAAATATAATACTAGCACTTACCTACCTTCAATTCCTTTCTGGAGCGTATTGGTGAACACGCGTATTGAACGTCAAGATCATATAAGCTATTATGGTTGTTGTTTTTTGCTAGGGGTAGGTCGGAGTTCAATTTCGGGACGAGTGTACTGATGATTTTCTTAAATTTCCCACTACCTCTACATAAAAGTGGATTCATTTCATCTCATATTCTACCATCGACAAACCTACCCTATTAGGATAGTTAAATTCAAATAATCCGGAAAGATAGCAAGATCGTTTGGAAAAAAAAAAAATTCTACCCTTAAATACTTCACATTTTGCAGCAAGGTCAAGAATCGAGTATATGTTCCCACTCACGTTCTCTCATAAGAAAAAGACTAAGTTATTCTAGTAAAACTAGCTAAAGATACATCATACTCTTCGATATGATTCATGACTAAGCTGCTTCAAGGTTAGAATTATCTAAGGTGTCACACATTTAATAGGCTGGACTTGCCATGACAAGCGTGGTTGAGGTTCAAAACACGGTTCGGTGTATTTTGAGTGCTTTTTTCGTAAATAGTTATCCAATACCCCTCCCCGCAAATGGGAATACACTACCTCCAAATATAATATTAATCAACCCTGGCACATTAGCGTAACTAATACATATGCGTATAATCCAAAAGGGTATTGATACGTGGACACAAATAAAAACTTTTGGCTAAATAAACAAGATAAAGAAGTTGAATTTTAAAGAAATGTAAGTATTTGGATAAGGAGATGATAGAAAAGAACACCATAGTTACGTACTATTTAGTACAGCTGGCAATAGTTGGACTTTAGTCAGAGGTGTTAGCCGCTTGCCAGAGTGTTTGGACTATAAAATGTAGGAATTAAAACGTTAAACAAAATTGTAACGTAAAGTTGTGGATTTTTTAACTATATTAGAAGGTTTTATTAAATTGTTAGCATCTCCATTACCATTAGAATGGTGTTTTTTTTTGCAACCTGACAAAATGTTAGTGAAATTGTTTTCTGAGATAGTGAATAACAAATAACTATTTTTAAACAAAAATACACTACAAAATATATTATAGTTTAATATATATATATATATATATATATATATTAAACTATAAAATGTATATATATATATTAAACTATAAAATGTATATATATATATATATATTAAACTATAAAATGTATATATATATATATGTATATATATATGTGTATATATATATATGTATATATATATGTGTATATATATATGTATATATATATATATGTGTATATATATCCATACCTGTGTATACTGATAAAGCTGGATTATTTTATGATCAATTCATGTCAAAGTAAAAGTTTGACTTTACATTAAAAAGTCATAATCTCATAATTTATATTATGTAAACTTGATCCCATGGTACTCTTGTAACGGACATGAGAATGAAAATACTTCATTATAGTCAAAAATGTATTATACTACATATTACTATGTTTAATATTGATTATAACCATAAAAATCATAGTTTTGTACTGTGCAGTACAGAATTATGATAAGGGAATGTGTTTTTATTTTCTGTTTAGAACTTACAGGTCTTCTTACCCCTTCAAATATTATGTGTACAGTAGAGATTTTGTAAATTAAGCATACGCCTAAATTCTCTGTGCAAATAATCATGATGAACGTCAGGCTTTTGTAAATAACGCAGTTTATATTAATTGCAAAATGTTTATGGTCCAACGGTACACAAACCATCTGAAACGTTTTAAGCCAGATGAATTAGTTTGTACTGCAGCTGTAAGGCTTATACACAATGAAATATTTGCCTTCTATGTTGCCGGGCTTGAGAAAGAAAATTGTGGAAGATTAAATTTGGACTTGCAATAGACTAACCCGTTTGAAAACTTGTCAATGTCAATTTTAAATATTTTTGTTTGGTTAAGAGAAGAATATATTTTGTATAAATACATAACTTAAAAAATATGCTTTAACTTATTTTACTCACACTAGAGATTTACTGTAAAATAATTACTAGTGATGTACCTTCTTTGGATTATTAATTAATTAATTAATTAATTAATTATATTTATATGAATTTTTTTTTACTCGAGTTAAAAATTCTAATTAAAATGTATAATATTTATATTTTCAAGTTTGGTTGTTTTATACACTACACAAATATGAAAAATAGAGTATTCAATCCTTAGTTATAATATAGGATTTACTAATCAAATACGTTCTAAAATTCAACTTAAATACATAAACTTTTTTAAGCACTGCGTCTTACTACCTGTTCAGGTTATAAGCATATATACGTATTACTCTAAGTTAAGTATGAGGAAGGTTGCCTTTAAAGGAAATGTATCAAAATATCAATTTTGGAAAAATCAGTCTCATCACACTCAACCGGGATTCAAACCCCCGATCTCCCTCTAATTGGCAGCCAAGTCTATTATGAGAGTGATGCCTTAGACTATGCGGCCACCAAACCAAGTTACATAAGCTTGAATAAATATACTCATTGATTATTTAGGTTGAATATTATGATGTGATCTATTAATGTATTGTACTATATTTTTAGGAAAATCGTAAAACATTTTTAATATTGAAATTATACTTTGTATATTTTTTAACTAGAGAGAAACGTTTTAAGTAATGAGCTGGTGTAAAGTGTGTTTAGTACATAGATATATTATGATTCCATTGTTTCTTGAGTATATTTATAAAGTATGTCACTATGTCACTTTCCACTTTGGTGGTCGAATGATCCTAAGGCGTAGCTCTTACAATACTGGACGGCAAGTGATGGGAAGAATGGGATTCGAATCCCCATCGGGCACACAAAGCGTGGTGTTTCCTAAATGCTGGTGGAACTCCCCTCGTTCCTTATTCCCACGCCACAAAAAATGGTGGCATGAAAAAATTCAGTGTATTAATAATAATAGTAAATAGTAAACTATAGTAATTGGAATCTATATGCGTTATTATAGGTCCCTTGAAACTTATTAACACTGAAAGTACTGCTTCCTTTATACAATATAGATTTATAGGGTTTCCCCACTGATTTTAACTGCATTCTATAAATAAATTGTATTAATTAAACCCAAACCAGTTTAAATAATGTAATGGCATTGTTAAAGAGTACCTTTTCAGACTGAAATTGTTAGCTCTTTGACAATCTCTTTTAGAGATGAAAGTTTAATCCAATGTGGATATTTTTAAATTTAATTATATATTTTCAGCTTTAATTCGTGTTTATAATTTTATTATCGTTTCATTTAGGAATATTGCTCATAGCTAAAAACAATATAGCTTTCTTACATATGCAGAGCGTAAATGATATAAAATAATTGAACAAGTTAAATAACTTGCAGCTAATCTTATTTTAAGTAGGACTATGATGTTTTTAATTTCTCTCTTTTAAAACAAATTTTTCGAATGTGTATATCCACTTTCCTCCTTCTATCCGATGATGATAGTAATAATAAAATTCTACTTATATAAATATATGGAGCCTATCAATTTTACACTTCCTGAAAACTTTCAAGAAAATTAAAAAAAAAAAAATTCTTCAGAAGACGAGAAATTGATATCACAAATGTGACTACAATTCATACTGCAAGAAACATTCGTCGCGAATCACCCTTCACTTGTTTTCTTCAGTCTTTGCTCAATAAATTGATTGTAAAAGAAGCTACGCTGTTCGCTGAACGCCGCCATATTTCAACATTGTCGTACAATGACAACCTCGGAAAAATATGAGAACTTTAATAAGGACATATTTTTCCATCTTTCTCTCTTTTTATATAAATATATATGTGGTATATATATATACAATAAATATGTACGGTTAATATATATATATATATATATATATATATAAACAAATATTTGTGTTTAGTACAAAAAAATCTATTACGTGCTTAAACATTTCAAAGTCATAACTGTTCACACAAAAATAGGAAATTGTCCCAATTTTTAAGTTAATCAAATAGAGTGCACTTTGTTTAAATATCTACCCACTATAATTCTGGTTTATTTAATTTAATTCAAACAAATAACCTATTCATAACGCCTTCCAATAGAGCATAATCAACGGGAAAATAAGAGGAGGAATTGTTTAGAAGTTTAGAAAAATATGTAGGCTTACTAAAACATTCATCTTCATTTATGCACCGTAACTGTGAACGTAACATTACCTCCAAAGATAGTTCTTAATAAAATATATTCTGTTTTATGTGGAAAGTTCTAGATAAATCATTAATGTACATAACTTCGTGAGGACATGAAAATAATTAACTGAAAACCCACTTTTTTTTAGGAAGATCTAGATTATTTTATTTTAGCTTATTTTTTATTCATCTCATGTCACGACTATTTCACGCTATACGCTTATATATATATTTATATATATATATATATATATATATATATTAGCTGTTGAAAAGATGGGAAGGTAGAATTTAGAGAAAATGTACCGTAAATTTCGTGAAGGAAGAGTGGGAAACCATTTAAGGAATACAATCCTCGGAGTTCAAATCTTGGTCCGGTGTAATAAAGGTTTTTTTTTCATATATAGTTTTTCTCTCTCCCTCCACACAAATATGGGTACATATCCTCAAAACCTTCCTTATCCCTAAAACCATTAGCGTGATTATTACATAAGCGTATAACCCGAATGGGTAATAAGACGTGGCTGTAAAAAAATAATTATATTATTTAGTTATTTAGCATCTTCACAGTTTCGGCGTTTTAGAACTCCTTCCAGACTATGTTGTGCTAATTATTTTTATCGCTCAAGAAAAATCTGTCGACTCCGGCTGGGTTTGAACCCACGAACATCAAGTCCTGAGGTGAGAATTTTACCCAAAGACCACTGAGGTCCACCATAACGTTAATAAAGGAAATATAGATTATTATTTCATTAAAATACTTGATATTGTACCTTAAAACCAAGTTTAAGTTAAATATTAAGATAAATAATAGTCTTATATTTTATTTAAGAGTTGGATAAGTAAATGTAAGCAAATTACTTACGCTGTTGCCAAACCTATCCATCGCGTCCGAGCCCAGTAATTTGGTGTAATGTATAACTAAAACCGGAGAAGACAATTATTTGCTCCCACCTTTCTTTTTTCTTTGCTATCTATGCAAATGAGAACCCCAAAGAATCTAATGTTAGCGACACTTACTCTCTTTTTTTTCACTCCTATCCGGTTCTCTTCTTTAGGAGGGTCTGGAGCTGTAACGTACTAAAATATTCCATGACATTGTTTACTAAAACTTTGAAGAAAGATATAATTGCTTAAGATAGTTTTATAAAAAAATTTATAACTTATGCTAATTACTATTATTTGCCTGATCCAAGCCCTTAAATATGCTCCTTTCCAAAAATAATGGCTTATAAAAAAGTAGTTTAAGAAATTTATTAATTTTGCATTTAAAATAAATTATCCTTTTTTTAATAATATCTTAACGTTTTAAGCCCTTTCTGGACGGTTCCTTTGATATTTTGGAAAAACAATTTTCAAATATCATAAATTTAGTCATTTTGTGAATAAGTCTTAAAGTATAATTGGTTTAACAGACAATTTACACAATTAACATATTTTTATTTGACAGCTTTTTTAAAAAATATTCACTTTTAACACACGGGTTACTAGAAGTTTACCATAATAAGTATGGATTAAGAGGATAGCATAGAAGAAATGCACACGCATCTACACGGGAGTAAAGTAAGGCCTCCGTAAAAATCACATCTGTAAATCAGTTCTAGTACACCCTGCCATGAATACAACTGAAATTCAGTCCCATATCTTTAACCACTTGGCCATCGTTGCTGTTTGACGAATCATATATGTTAAGCTAAATAGGATCACCAATATCCTTTCTACATGCATAGACACAATTTTTAAAAGATTAATATTTATATAATTTATAATTAAATAGAAGTTTTTGCATTTAAAAAAATTAATATAAATTTAATTCAATGATTCTTGATAGAAACTTGAATATTATATTTGATTTATTATTGTTGTTGCTACTCTTAATAATATCTCGTTTAATAAAGCTAAATTTAGATCTGTCCGAAAAGGAAAACCCACTTGCATAAGAGCTGGAAAACTGAAATTTGGTATGAAACTAGAGTGAGTGCCCATACAACTAGAAAATTCTAAAGACAGTAAATTTCCAAATAGGCTATAATTAGAATAAAAAAGTTAAATGGGTTTAAAATTTAAAATTTGGCAGGGAGGTAGATGGACCACTCTAAATAACCATCAAAGTCTAAACACCTTAAACACCTTCAATTTTTTGATGAGGCTCCGGGAAATATGAGAAAGGTTATAGTAAGAAAAATAGCTATTGAGTGTAGTATAAAATCTAAATATGGAAAGCAGGTAAAAGGACACTTTCATATAACCAAATAAATATTAAAACATGAACTTTTTAAGGGGTAAATGGACATATGAGGGGAGGACAATTAAGGCGTTTAAAATGTTCAAAATTAACAAAAACTACTTATTCCCAGTGTGTTAGAAAACTGAAACTACACGCAAATGTTGGTACATCTCCTTTAACATTTATATACGTCATCTCTACTCTAGTAGATTAGTCAGGTATTAAGATGTGGAGAAAATAATGATAAATTTTATTATGGCCATAGGATTTCAAAAGGTTTTCTTGGAAGAACATTTATATTATTAATAATACTTTAGTTATCATCCGCCATAACCTTCTGTGGAGAAAATCAGAAAGTTAAAAAAAAACTAATTATCTTTACTCTAAGGATCTCATTGTCAAACAAAGGAAACTCATTTCGTTTCTTTCCCTCAACGGAATATTTTTTTCCACCCCTATTTCTCCCTCTCAATCGTTGGGATTGTTCCTCTACTGATGATGCCATCAAGAATACAACGTTACGTTACGTCCCAGTTTAACGATAAGCCATCTCTCACGTATGGGGTTCACTCGCGTGTGAATAATGTTGAAAAACTCGGGCTTTTTGTATCAGTACGCTAAGGGAAATGAAAGTGAGGAATCAGAAATGTAACACTCCATTAGACAATGTAGGCCTTACTTCTGGGAGGTTGCAGTGACGAAAGAGAAAGAGTTAAAAGAGATGAAATTATTACTCTTGGGAAAGAATAAAGAAGTTCTTTGTTTTAGAAAGAATCAACCTGAAAATAAAAAAAACACTAATATTTTTTAAGATATAGAAAAATATTTCAAGGATAGATTTTCAAAGTATATTCCAATCAAACTGGATTGATACAATTATAACGGGCTCGTTTCGCAACCTTAACTTTAAAATGTCCCTAAATACTTGCAGTGTTATTGACGACTATATTGCCGAGTTGTTAATGGAATTAATTTTTTTTTAAGTGTTAATTTATCATAAATTGTATTAACACTATAGTTATACATTTACAGCCATTTATATTGGTGATTGATTGGTTCCAAATTGGTGTGTAGTATTATACGTCTCTTTTAGGTTAAGTTAGTTTGGAATTATTCTTGGTTTGATGCAATAATTGTGCTTCCAAAGTTAATGTAAAATAGCCTAAATAAAAAATATCTATCTGTGAAACTATAATGCCTATTTCTTGGATATCAATATTATAGCTGTATGGTCTAAGGCGTCACTCTCGCAATAGCCTACACTGCTGATGACGTAAAGATCGGGGTTAGAGTCCCGGTTGGTTCTACTGAGGATAGTTTTCCCTAAATTTCTTCCCACACTTACTCCCATGCAAAAATGGGTATACTTCCTTTAAATTCAACTTCTAACCTCTATCACATTAGCGTAATTATTAGGTTTACATATATGTATAATCTGAACAAGTAGTAGGACGGGGTGCTAAAAATTTACCATAACACATTATTTTACATTTATATCTTTTATTTTAATTCTGTGTGTGATTAGAGTGCAAATTAGGAAAAGAATAAAGTCAAGAAAGGCATGCTATTATTTGGTCAGTAAATTGTTGATATCTCCCCCGCTTTCGAGGAATGTAAAACTAGGAATATACAAAATAGTAGTTCTAGACGATATCCTCTATGGGTATGAAACATGGTATCCCACCTTACATGACGTAAACAAATTTAGGGTGCTCAAACACAGGGTGCTTGGGAATATATTTGATCCAAAAAGAGATGAGACGACTTGGGAGGAGAAGAGTTTACGTAATGATAAGTTACATCCTCTATACTCATCACAATACATTGTTAGGAATCAAGTTTCTTAGACTACGGTGGGCAGAACATGCAGTGTGAATAGGAGAATCTAGAGCTGTGTTCGGACCAGGATTGGCAACCCCATTGGGAAGAGATCATCGGGAAGAGACCATTGGGAAGACCTTGACGCAAATGGGAGGGTAACATCTGCTTTTTGGTCTTCACAATTATCTTGTCCGAAAACTGCAAAACCTCGTATTTTTATAAATTTATCTCAGTTGGAGGCATGACTATCGAAGTTACTGAGTTAAGAGTCCCAGGTAATATTCCCAATAGGGCCTAAAAAGATATCAGTGAATTTGAGGCTCCCACTGGGTGCTTTATATGTTTTAGAATCAAACAAGTTTGTAAGTCGTGTGCCAATAAAAACAGTCAATTCATAAAGTGCACGTTAAATTCATCAATTAAAATTAACAAGTAAAGAGAAAGTATTTTAACCGTGAAAATGTTTGACCTCGAGATTATGATGAATTTTTACGTTTTATGTGGTTCTAAATCCAAAACTTTTGTACAATTCTGTCTGTCCCATATAAGCTATGTCTTTGGCCACAGATCTGAAACAATTTTACAGATTGTCAACTTAATATCTAGATGTTATAAGGCAATACCTTGGGACTTTTCTGGATTTAGACCATAGTCCTCAAACCAAGGGTGGCTTACTGTCGAGTGATTTTTTTTAATCCTACGTTTTTGAAAATTGTTCCTGATTTTGTTTAAAATGGATAGCTAGGGAGTGTTTGACTTGACAAATAAAAATGTATCTATTTTAAGGAGGAGGGAGGAGTTCATATAAGGGTAGTTTACCAATGACATTTTTATAATTTAAATATTAAAAAAAAAAGTGGCTCTAGAGATTTGTTTCAAAATGGGTATCTCTAAATATTTAACATTATAAATAAGTACATACATATATTTGTTTTTCTAAAACAAAATCATTTAATAGTAGTTTACGGAGGACTTGAGTTTTGAAAAAGTTGAACTTGTTTGAAAATGGATTCAACGATTTTGTTCAAAATTGGTACTGGGGGACCTTCTTACATGATCAATAATAATGTATGTTTATCTTTCTAAAATAATTAATTTGTGTGTAACTTACTTACTAGGAATTATAGAAAATCTGAAATTTTTCAAAATTAACCTTGATAATATTCTTCAAAATTGATATCTGGGATTAATTTTTAATGGTAACTAAGAAAATGTTTTTATTTTCATCAATTGAAAATTTATGGTAGTTTACAAATAACAAAAATTGTGAAAATTATATTAGGACAAGTTGGTTTAAAATTGATACATGAAGAGTGTTTATTGTGATGAACAAGATGAGGTGTATATTTTTTATGGGAAAACTCAAGTCAGTTAACCTAAAATCTACTTTTGACCATTTTCTTCCTAGGGTTAAGAAAAAATAAAATTCAATTTTAAGTGAATTTAAGTTGGACAAGTTGTACTAAACTGACGTGAAAAAACATAAATATGTAATATAAATAAAATATATATGCACAATATTTATATTACATAGTTATGATTCTTCTACGTCAATTTAATCCAACTTGTCCAACTTAAATAATCCACTTAAAATTGAATTTTATTTTTTAATAATATTCTTAATCGTGCCTTAGTAATCATTTCAAATGTTTTTCAAAAAATTTCTTCCTAACTATAATACACCATAATTATGATAAAGGGTTTGTGATTGTGTCGTACCAGTTATTTTTTCTATGGGGCACTAAATATCCTTGTAACAAATTTCAGACACAAATGAGACATTTGTATCTTTGTGTGCACACTGAAAGAAATACCCCTAAGTGCCTAGTTTTCAAACAGAGCCTCACAAACCTTCCCTTTCCTTCGTATCGCCTGCTACCAATAAACAACTCAAGTCTCTGTGAGGTGCTCCAAGTAATAAAGGTATAACATTTTAATTGAAACTTCCAAGTTTGAAAATTAGTTTGCTTCTTACACCTTATCTGTTCCCAAGATAATTGAATTTCCACCATCTTGGCATCTTCATTAAAATGTTAATCATGTTTACTACCTAAAATGAGGGTTTCTCGATTTGGAACCTCGTTCAAGAGGGGTTGATTGTGAAACTTATCCCTCACTATTGAAACACATGGCTCTCTTTACTTCAAAACAAAATATAAGGCATCATACTCAACTACAGTAAGACCTGCTTTGGTGACCGCATGATCTAAGGCATCACTATCATGTTATACCAGAATGCCAATTACAGGGAAATCACGGTTCAAATCCAGATCGGATGTAATATGGGGGACGTTTCCAAAATGATTTTCCCTCTCCTCCATGCAAATTTGGGTACATATCCTCTAAATTCAACCTCACTCACCCTTAACCCAATATCGTAATTAGTACGCATGCGTATAGTCTGAATAAGTAGTAAGACGTAGTCCTAAAAAAACTGTAGTAGAATTCTGGTTGGAAGAAATGTTTAGAAAATATATACTGTGATTTTTTTACCTTGCATTCAACATTGGTAGCATTTTATTGTATTATTTCATCAATACCTACACTATCCATAAAAAGTGACAACTTTATACAACATGATTTAATATATTTAAGTAGTCTTAGTAACTTTTGAAACTGTAAGGTTCTTTTTTTTAGCACCGTATCTTACCACACGATTGGGTTGTACTCCTATGTACTTAGTAATATTATTGGTTTATGAGAAAGGTTGAATTTTAGAGGAAGTTTACCCGCATTTGCATGGAGGAGAGTGTAAAAAATGTTTGGACAAACCACCCTCAGTTCACCCGACAGATATTCTAATACCCATATTCCCATATTTAGAAGGCCAATCTAAAATGTTAGTGACGCCTTATACCGTTTGACGACTAAAGCGGGTCATATTAAAGTAGATTTAGTAGCTTTTTAACCATCTTAAATGTTGTATCCAGTGAATATTTAAATATAAACGAGTTATACTCAATTAACGGATCAAAAAAGCACATAATTTCATTGGAAGTATCGACTGAGTGGATAATATGTCTGACGTTAACATGGGAGGTGTGTGTTCAATCCCTAATTGCTTCTCGAGGCTATTTCCCCACTACAATAGATTTCAATCCTCCTTTCAGATGAATGTAATAGCATTTTCTCTACCCTCAAATATGTTCACCACTAATCGAAGAACTTGCATTTAAAGGTATAGCTAAATAATAACTAGAAAAAGGTTATTCGATAACTTTCATCAAACATTAAGTAGGCCTATGCGAGTAATTAACATTTTAAATTATTGTATCTACTCTACAAACTACGTTTGGATCTCTTTATAAACATTAAATATATTTTATTCTATCAGAACGAAAATACAAAAACAAGTTTAAGTCGCTAATTGCATGGGTTTTTTTTAGATCAGATACGTCTATATTGTAGAAATACCAAAAGGGAGCATTCTCATCAAGTATTCCAAAAACTTCGGTAGTCTTTCCATTTCCTTACAAGTTTCCTTCAATCTTTTCTAACAACTTCATTTCTCTTACATTCCCCTACCGCCGTTACTTCTCAAACCTTACTTCTTTTTGCGAGTAAAAGCTTGAGGGGGTTGGTAGTAGGCGAAGGGGGCGGTTAGAGGTGGGGAGGGGGAGTTGCAGCACCCCGCCCCTTACTCGTTTGGCGGAGCTGAGTGGGGTATTTTTTTCTCTCGTCG
Organism: Timema shepardi; assembly: GCA_902151425.1. NCBI lineage: Eukaryota > Metazoa > Arthropoda > Insecta > Phasmatodea > Timematidae > Timema > Timema shepardi. The sequence goes on from CABFVX010000051.1 coordinate 94,082, forward strand.
GTTGGCATCATTAGCCTGGAAATGTGCTGACAAAGACGACCAACCAGCAGCAGTTTCCTCTCGCAAAGCAAGACTTGCCTCGTTGAGGAAACAGATGAAGATCGATGGGTCGTATCGAACCTAAAATCTCACTCGAGCAATCGACAGATTCGGTAGCAGCACACAAGTGCCAAGTAAGTGATCGCTGAACCGTATACTTACGAAATTAAGAGCTTTTGAGGTATAAGGGCTACCCCCTTTCCCCACACCTCCATCAACCTTTCGTCCTCTATTGCTATCCTCTCTTCTGTCATTCAATTTTTTTAGAAAAAGTTTTGTAAATTCTTTGGTTTTAAAAAAAAACTTAATTTCATGAAGAAAATTTTGTTCTATTTTTCCAAAGTAGTTTTGTCTCTTTTATAAAACATCCTCAACTATAAATTTAGAGTAAAATATATGTAAGCTACAGTATTTGGTTTTTAGGTTGCCCCCTGACAGAAGTGTAAACTATTAAAGTGGTAGAGTAGGGGACGCGAGAAAAGGTCAGTGTTTTCTTTTCATTTTTATAACAAAACTTTTTTTTTTACAAAATGAATCAAAATATAGTTATAGTAGAAACAGAGTTTAATTCTTTACATGCGGTGATATCAAAAAATGTTCAATATATTTCTAAGGCATCCTGGAATTTAATGACAATTTTTCTTCTACATTATTCTCATCCAATGCCGCTATGCGCATAACAGATATTCAAGAACTGATTATATCACCATGAGATTAAAATTAAACTCTCGTTTATATAGGAGCAATATTTGATTCATTTTGGCAAAAAATGTTTTTTCTATAAAAACAGCAAAAACACTGGTATTTTCTCGCGTTCCCGTACATCCCCACTTTAAAATGTGTTCCTCTATACACACCTATAGCTCTTTCCTGCACCTTTTCTTTTAACAAAACTGAAAAATAATTAAGAAATTACTGTCACATAGTTTGTGTGCGTACTACACATGAGTTTCCATCGCTTTTCTTCCCACCTAAAGTCCTGTACAAACGATCCTTTTAGTCTATTGTTCGATCCAAGGCTGAATCCCTTTGCTTATCACTTCTACGGCCAGCTTTTCCCGAATGTTATCCGATAAATGTGTATCAATCATGTAACCTTGCGGTTAACTTGAGGATAACTTCGGTCTTTTTTCGTAACACAGGTAGCTCAGCACATATAAATTAAAATCAAAAGTGTGGTGGGGTGGGGCTTGCTGCCAAAGTAATCAAAGTTAGTCAAAACTGTACCCAGGATATGTTCTCAGCGCTCAGTAGAACTTTATTTAAGAACCGTGTCTTATACTACCCGTTCAGCTTATATGTATATACACTAATTAGGTTAGTGGTTTTAGGAATTAAGAAGGTTATATTTATAGGAAGTGTGCCCTCATTTGCGTGTAAAGTGAGTGAAAAAGTGTTTTGAAAAAAGAAACTCAGTACACTCTGCTGAGATTCGACCCTCGATATCTGCGTCATCGGTAATCTAGTCTACTGCGAGAGTTATGGCTTAGACCAGGGGTTGGCAAACATTTTATATCACGGGACATATTGGTTTAGTAAAAAAAAAGGTCGGTGGGGCAATTTCGAAAAATATATCGATCAAAATATTTTTAATTTTTATATTTCCTAGATATTTTAATTAGTTATTATTCTATTTTTTATGAACAACAATTATTTGTTTGCTAAATCGTATGTGCGCCAGACAAAATCAGTCTGCGGTCCGTAGGTTGCTGACCCCTGCCTTATACTATTCGACCAGTGATGTGGGTTGGAGGCCATATTTAATCAAACCAGGGTACCTTGAGGTTATAGCTGTCCCATTTAACCATTTGGCAAAACATTCATGTTAATTATCGTAATCTACACATTATGTTAACAATCAGCTGAAGATTTGCATTGGGAAACACGAGGATTAAATGTCAGGTTTATCTAGTTTGGTTTACCAGTGACAATCAGAGGTTCGGGGTTCAAGGTGTACTGTGGTGTAGTTTCCTAAATATTCTCACATTCCCCCTTCACGCTAATAAGGAAACATTTCTTCTAAAATTATTCCTTTAACATCCCAACCACATAACTGTAATTAAATATGGTGAAAAATGAATTAACTAAATATAATTTATCAATATAAAAAACATGTACACATATGCATGCTTTCATATAATATGTTTGTCTGAGGTACAAACCAACGTACGCCATATTGCTATTGATTACAAACAAAGAACCATCGTTTCGTATTTGAAAATTACTGTACAAAATAATAATTTGCGAAAGTAGAAAATACCCCACTCCCCCTCAAATTCAGTAGCTGGAAATGTTTTGCGATAAAATAAAAACAGCCACACATGAACAGACTATAGAAAAGCGCAGGAAATAGGAGAAATAGTATTAGTTCGGTTCATTGATTATTCCACATAAACATAAATAAAGAATAATGTTTTAACTCAACACATTTCTATTCAAATATATATTTTTCCTATAGTATTTTTTTTACGGGCACACTCGACCATCTCACTCCCCTTTCCCGAATGTTTACCATAGAAATAATTGTCCTGTTTGTCCACCCCACCCCTCTAGACCCCTTATCAGTTTTAAAACATTACTGTACCTATTACTGGAATTGAAAATGTTTTGATTGTAAGTATTCACGTGGCATTGAAAACGAGAGCACGAAAAAAAAAAACATTCCTTCCAATAACTTTTTTTTCCTCCCTCAGTTAGAGAGGGGTATGGGGGTAGATTTTGGAATGGGTCCCCAATCTGAAAATTGAGATAAAGTAAGTAGTAGAATACGAGTCGGGGGCTGTAAGGGGGAAACCAGGGGAAGCTCTTTTTCTAAGAGGATGTATGACGCGGAGATGTGCGCGCATACAAATGATGGACTTTTCTGAATGTTGTACGTGATATTAAGTCGGAGACCCACTTTCACATAATCCCATTTTTCTTCTCACCCTTACCCTTCTCCCCTTTGCCCTCTCGGGGTCTAAAATTCTACGCCTCCAGTTACTGAACACTTCATATATACACGTGCCACAACGATTATCAGGAGATTTTGATCGTTGGTGGACCCGCCTCACGTCCCAGGATGTGGTATTAATATTTACCTCCCAGATAAAAACTATCCATGTATTTGATCTAATGGTGCTTTGAATCAATTAAGGCGATTTATCTAACACAGTTTATCTAAGGATGCGCAATTCCTCGGTTAAATTATTCAGAAGGTTTGAAATGGTAAAGAAAAGAATTCTCGATGCATAAGTGTATTCCTAGAAGAGAGATTCTCAAAGTAGGGCCCAAGTACAGGGGATCCACGAGATCGTCTAGGGATATCACAAAAGCTGTTCCATTCCATACATAAATTAACTATCATTGATTATAAAATGTACAAATATAGAACATATTATATTTTCATTTTTGTTGTGATTATTTTTAGATTTATTAAAAAAAATTATGTCTAAAAATGTACAACTATAATTACCTACATTTATTTTATTTTTAACTAGCAATCCCGCACGGCGTTGCCCGTGACCTGTTGTGGAATTAGAGTTATATAAGCCCCCATGGTGCGGCCCGGCCCGTATCTCTGAAACTTAAATCTAAACCTGATAAAAAATATTTTCTTAGAAAATTTGTTAAAAATAGCATAATTAAAAAGCAAGTTAAAAATTAAAATATACAGCTTTGAGGTGCATTAGGACCCCCTTCCATCCACCTATGTTAAACATTTCAGATCTCTGCGTGCCGTAGATTTAGCTGGGCATCGCACACAAACACAAACACTTCCTTTTATTATTATTGAAAGATTATATTGTAATTATATTTACATTAAAAATCTATTATATCTAATTTATCCCTATAATATACTGTAAATTTATTATTAACATTTTTATTTAATCATTTATCCTACATCAAGGCCTCCACGAATCAGCTGTTCCATAGGCAGAGGGTCCACGTGACTAAGAAGTTTGAGAACCACTGCCCCTTGAACGTATCATCCGTCATATAAAATATAATACTAGAGAAAATACAATATTTGTTGTACTCAGAGCCACAACTAGGAGTGTGCAAACGGTGTGGCTGCACTGGGCCCCGCGTTTGCTTAGTTGATAGATGGGAAAAGACAAATTGGGGTACGAAATCTTTGCTTGCGCACTTTTTGTATAGGTGAACCACTTTTTGCTTAACTAAAAATGTTTATTGTTCCGGTTCCACGGTTGTCCATTGTAATTTTCTTATACTAAACTTTAACGTGTTGTTTGGGTCAGTGTTACAAGTGGCGTACGTGAGTTGTTTATTTATTTTTTTATCGTAACACAATAAGTACTTAGGGAGTGATATTAATTTAATTTAGTCGTGTGTAGTATTTAGCATTGGTATTAATGACTCGTAAGTGTAAAACGTTTTGAAAATTGGTATTAAGGTTCAAACTACACTAACAATAAACACAGCTTTAAAAATAATTGGGGTGGGGGTTAAGTCAGATAACTAGGGGCTCCACAAACAAACATTTACCAGGGCCCCACATTTGGTTGTACTGTCCATGTTTGAACTAAATTTAAAGAAAACATGCTATACCAAGAAGTCCTAAATATTATCCTTCGAATAACGTGTAGCTATATTTTTTGTTTTAAACGTAATTATTTAACATTAAGATAAGAAAGTTTAATCATAATTTTAAGAAATCTAAATATATAAATAAATTTATAAATTCAATAAAACTATATTTTATTTATAAAATAATCTCATTTTGTTACTAAAGTTAAAATAACTTTACTTAAAAATTAGCGTTGTCTATTTTTCACTGCGTCCTACCACACGTCCGGGGTAACCCCTCCTATAACCAAGCTAATAGGTAAGGGATGAGTAGGTTGTAAATTATTAGAGGACAAGTTACCAGCATTTTTGTGGAGAGAGGGTAAAAAACCATTTAGGAAAAAACACCTTCAGTAGGCCTACAACCAGCCGATATTCAAGTCTCGAAATCCATCTAACCACCCAAGACGTTCTTGATGTTCATTCCGCGTGCCTACTGATATGGGTGTGAGTTAATTATTGTTATTTACTAACAATTTAATGATCAATATTATAAGCGCTAATATAGATAAATGTAAAACTTGTCTCAATTTAGTTTTCACAGTTGGGTGGTAAGTTCCAGACATCAAAACTGTTATCTCTCTCTTAGAGTGTAAGGCCTCAAGACCATTTTGAGAAGTCCGCCTTGCGGCTGTTATACAGGTTGATTCACTCGGGACTGAACACTGATTTTTTTTAAATTAGCTCATGATTGTAAAATCACATTTGAATAATGTAAAACATAAATGTTTCATAGAAGATGATGGGAGTGCCCACCACCCACGCTCATCTAATATTCCAATAAATATGTGTTCAGTCCCGAATGAATCACCCTGTATAATCAACCTCTCTTCAGGTAATCCACCACCATATTATTATATCATGTATAACCATGATTAACTCGTAAACTTGATTTAAATATAACTTACACGTAATTAATTATACGAATACTAAGAAATCTATTACTAAATTTCACTTTCAGATCAACACATGAACATAGAGATGCCATGCAAAATTAAGAATAATACGAACCGGAGGCTAGTTATAAGGATTTCAACCAGCTGTGATACTAAAAACATCGCGACCATCGATATGCGTGTGGCATGTTAAGTATTGTAATGGTTCCCACCACCCTACCCAGACTGTTAGCAAACTGGTCGTTACAAAACTTTCATTTTAACATATTACATTAAATTTAAATATAAAATTTAAGGGCTTAGAGTTATAATATATTATACCACAAAGATGTAATTCTGGGTTATTTATATTTATTGTTTAAAAATATCAACAATTCATGGGCAAAAATAATTATTATTTTGCCCTTATTTGATATAAGCTTTTATATTTAAGAACAAATACCTTTATTTCGATATGTAAGGAAGTATAGGAACACAAATATTAATAATAACTGTTACAGTTGTAACATAGCACGTTATTTCTTCAATCCCTTCATTTCTTACAGTAAGTAAGGAGTGAATTTGTAATTTTAAGCCCAATATTAAATATATTGGGTGTATGACTTTTAATTTTGTATATCCATTTCTGTGTCCATCCTTTGGCCTGAGTCAGTTTTGTATTCAAGACAAGTATTTTTCCAATGTTGCAGCTTCATATGCCTTATTATTAAACTTAACTAGGACAGGCACAACATCCCTTCCCCGTCCGTTAATTCATCACTATGAAAGGGTAAACTCACATTTCACCAATGATAAATTTTTCTGCTATGCCAGGAATCCTACCCGGGACCGCTAGTTCTGTAGACGGGCACTACCGACTGAGCTAGTATGTGAATATAAATATAAAACTTAAAGTACACATAAAATCCCAGATTTAAAACAAATATGTAATTATTTAAATCATTGTGTTTGCGTTTTTATCTTTCATTGAATATGGGTACGTTTTCTTATTTATAAAATTTAAATTGAATTGAAATTTATTCAAGCTTTACACATCAACTGAAATTTATTGCACTTTCATAACATGATTATAAAATTATATTTTAGTGCGAAATCGGTTGGCATTAGAAAAATTTTAAAACTCATATTTTTGCAAGGTTTTTAGTTTTGATTTGTTAGACATAAATATTAAATATAGGACTATTGTTATAATAAAAATATATATTTGGTATGTGAAATGAAAATATTTTATTTTGTACCTTAACAAATAAAAAAAGTTCCGCATTGGATAATAAAATAATATATTCCAATCCAGACATGTGGGTAGATTATGAGTGTATAAATATACAAAGAGAGAGAACAAAAATCAATACTCCGAATCAAATATCTTTCTCTTGATTACGTCTGCTTAGTATTCCACATGAATGTGTTTATAAATTATCCCTCCTCTCCCACTTTCTCTCTCTCTTTGAAAACACTGCTGCAATGCAAAAGCTTTAACAGAAACAAAAGCGAGCATACACACACAAAAAACGGAATACATATAAACTAGAAAGGGGTAGGGGGCTGGGGGGGCAGAGGGACAAAGTTTAGCATAACATTGGAACGGTTCATTGCGAGATAAGGAATGAGAGGGTATTTAAAGGAGTTTTCTGCTTCTCTCTCTTATGGAATCGAGTTATGAACCCTCCGTATCCGGTGCGGACTTCTCTCCGAGGAATACTAATTGAAGCATATGAAGATGCGCACGCAGCCGGCATGTAATTTTATCCGGAGACTTTTAAGGTTTTTAGTTCCATACTCCTGCATCGTCGAAGATTATATCTTCACTCCCAGTAGCTGACGTCTTGGGCTTTGTCGAGGAGGAGTTTTATTTTCTACATATTTAAAGTGCATTTTCTAAATATTCATATACACTGGCTCACGTTTTACAAACTAACTAAAATTATCACAAAACGCCCACCACTAAAATACCCAAATTTAGCTGCTATAATTATAAAATTGGAACAAACCCCTTAATAAAATCATAGCATTTTTCAGAAAAGCGTTGACAATATTTGAAGTTGCCGACAGAAAAAAAAAGCCACGATAATATTATAGTTATTAATAATAATATTTCATTTTTATGTGAATTTTTATAGTTTTGGACGTATTCCTACTTATTCCAATTAATATCCTAAACTAATAAAAACATACAGTGCTATCTAAGATTCTTCGCTCTTACTAAGTAAATATTATTGGTTTTTTAAAACTGTCCAATTAAGATTCCAGGCAAAAATAGGCATTCACATCTTTGGTATATTAGAGTAATGATTAACATAACTTAAGCTAGCCTAGCCTAGCCTAGCATAATAAATATTTTAATAATTTACTTTCCCTCTTCGGTGGCCGCATGGTCTAAGACACTACTTTCAGGATAGACTAGACTTCCACTGATGGGAATATCGTGGTTCGGTCTTGGTTGAGTGTATTGAGGTTGGGTTTTCCTCAATGGTTTCCCAGTCTCTTTTTCTCTGTGCAATTGGGGGTATACTTTTTCTAAATTCAAACTTTCTTATCTATAGCCCTATAGTGTAATATATATATATATATATATATATATATACATTAGCGTAAAGCCCGAATAGGTAGTGATACGTTGTGCTAAAAATATTAGTTTTCACTTTAAATGATTTTTTTTATAAATATGGCTTAATCTTATTCGATTTGATTCGCTCTCCTAAAATAACAGTCGCCAGCACCAGTTACCTCATAGTCTAGGGCATCAAGCTCTCATTTTACTTATTTGGTGGTGATAGGAAGGTCGGGGATCGGGTATACTTGGGTGGGTTTTTATTCATTCTCATCCACCCTCCAGACAGATGCGGACACAGTTTTTTTTCTAAGTTAAATTTTCCTCGCCCTTAACCCATTAACGTAATTAAATAATGATATCCCGGACGAATAGTTTGGTGCGGTGGAAAAAATAGTTAATAAAGTTTTCCCATGCATTCTCCCTACTAATACTGGTGCATTCCCTCAAAACTACCTTCCTTATACCTTGCTATTTAATTAATTATCTAATAATAGTTGTGCTAAACGATTTTTTAATCGTATAATGATATAATCAGTTTATCGAAAAAAATTAAATTATATTCTCTTTATAAAAATTAAATATAGGTGTAACCGTGTGCTTTGCAGTCAGACAAAAAACTAATCTAAGCTAGTGATCTCAGGTTTGGCACGATGCAGGCTATATATCCCCTCCAGGGACGTCTCTTTTAATTTGTCCTTTGTTTTCCGCCCCTCGTGGCTCTTCTGTGCACCGTAGAACCCTAACCTTACCCGTAACACTGTTAACAAGTTTTCTTAGTAACGGGCCTTTCTTTGTGTGAGTGAGGCGAACCATCCAGAGAGCTAAAGTAGAATTCATGATCATTTTGGAGTGCAGAAATATCCTTTCTTACTTTCTTGAGGGCACGCGTGGAACGGGGTCGTGACTCTACACACATGATACCCACAACCCTTCGCGTTTATTTTAATGATATGATAAAAAATATTACAAAGTAGGTAAGGCGTACGTTTTAGTACGCCTGAGTCTGACCGAAGAAGTAAGGGCTAAGAACATACCCACAGCGAAGAGAACGTTTTTCAAGATAGAATACTTTCACTTTTTCACTCTCTTTCATTTACTTTCCCTCTATCCATCTATTTGTCTTTTATATATATTTATATTAAGATATATAGATAGATATAGATAGAAATAAAGAGGGAAATAAAATGAAAGTGAGAGTATATTCTATCTTGAAAAACTTTCCCTTTGTTGTATGTATATTTAATATATATAGACCTACCTTTCTATATCTATCCATTTAACTCTATCAAGCCGTTTCACTATAGCTCTCACTATATATATATATAGCTCTCACTATATATATGTATGTATGTATATATATATATATCATTTTATCTATCTACTAGCAGTTTGACACGTTCTTCACACGGTTAAGCAGCATCTATACTATATCAGATTAGAACGTTCAACATCCAGCTTCCCACTATTTGATACTTTCTCGTTGAACGATCCTGAGCTAACTAGGGCAAACCCAAACCAATCATGGTAACTTGTATATTAAAATAAATTAAATATTTGAAACAAAAAATTACCTTGTCCGTAAAATGAGTGCACAAACAAACGCAATCTTAACCTAAGCAATATCATAGAATAAGATAAATGAACTAATTAATATACATAGTTTGCTGAAATATGTCGGGGGAAAAAAGACCACCACAGCCTACTAAAGAACACAAATACTCTGTTACAGAAACATATTGAATAATAAGCTTGATGGTTTCCAAATAACATTGTGGTTCATCAAATTGTTTCGCCAGAACTTGTTTTATTTTAATTGTTATGTTTCTGCTAGAAAGGTGCTAATTTATCCTTGGATTTTAAGCATTGTTATCGAAACGCTAAAGGACCCCTTTTAATAAGACCGTTTGTGTTTTGTTTATATTTTTATTTTTTCGTTTGCCTACACAAAATTCAAATTTTCTATCATAACGAAAAAAAAAATTCTAGTAGCCATTTCCCACCCACTATTTTTAAATTTCAAACTTTCCTGCTTTTATGGTTATTTAGGGTTAGTATTTTTACAAACGTGGTAAATTTAAATTTTCTTCCATGCCGAAAAGAGGGTTGTATAATTATTTTGGAAATATTTTAAGCTACTAGACCCCACTTTTAAGTTATTAGACCCCTCCTTCCACTCTTTCAGTTCTCACATACGCATTTTGAAATTTTAAGATGTACTTGACTATATTAAATTATTTATATAGTTGCTTGCAAAATTTAATTTTAAACAACATCAAAAAGTGGTGCTCTATGGATAAATTGGTTTTATCAATTTCAAGCTCTTCCATTTCTCGGGTTTCAATTTTTAAATTCGGTATGTTCCTAAATCATTCGGCTCTCCGGGTAGTTCTATTAGCTTACATGTTGAACTTCCATTTTATGTCACACCAAAAAGTAATACTAAGTAATAAATATACGAATATTAGTTGTAGGGATCTTGAGGGGACCACCCTTCCTCATTTACTGCTTCTTCATTTTGAAATTTAAGGGTAAGATCTTAATTGTTTTTTGGGGGGCTTCTTACACCTTCCTGAAAAATTTCAATTTTCTCCCTCACCTGAAAGGGTATTTTTCTTCTAATTTTGACCCAACTATCCTCCTTACCTATTTTCTCTATTTAAATTATTCTTTATATTATGGCTATAAATAGTGACCTTTATACCTTCTTTCGGTTTTCTAACACAGAAAAAAGTAGCAGGATTTATTAGTTTTAGAAATTGTAGTCCCCCTCCCCCACATGAACAAATCCTACCTAGAAACTTATAATTTTAAGATGACTATGATCATTTGGAGTGGTCCTTATACCTGTCTGCCAAAATTAAATTTTCTACCTCATCCAAAAAGTTTTTTTCTAATTATAGCCGCCTCCCTTACCCATTTCCTGAAGCCCAATTTTTAAATTTTAGATTTGCATGTTTGTATGTTATGGTGACCTGGTGGTCTAGGGGTAAGGTGTCATCAGACTTCTGTGTTGGCGGCCGGGTTTCAATCTTCGGTCCCGGCACCGATTTATCTGATTACCAAACCCTTCCTTCACCTCTGACAAGACATCTAGTGAATGTGAGGAATGCCAGGTCTCCACCGTAATTCGGATTCCACGTTAAACTGTAGGTCCTCCATTTCATCTCACAATCACCCTAATTAGCGTAAGTGCGTACAACCCGAACGGGTAGTAAGACACGGTGCTAATAATAATAATAATAATAATAATAATAATAATAATAATATGTTTGTATGTTCTAATCCTTCCTGCCAAGCAAGATGTTTCCATTTCCAGGCCCATGGGCTTAGAGAAATATGGTGATGAGCGAGTCAGTGAGAAGGTTTTGCCTTTTATATAATTATATAGATAGGCCTTTATCTCCAAGTATTTTGGTACGTTTTCGTTAGTGTTTATTTCCTAAATGGGTTCCCAATCTTCCTTCATTCAAATGCGATACATCATTTGTAAATTCTACCTTTATCCTCTCGATCTAATTAGTATAAATATGCGGATATCTCGAATGGGTGTTAAGGCGTAGAACATAATATGTGTGTGTGTATAAATATATGTTACATAGAGAGAATAAAGGTAGATTTCACATTGCTGGTTTCTTTGGTGTTGTTTTTTAATAGTTGTGGTTGATTGTTTAATTAAAAATGGCAGTTGAAAGTAGGATTAAAAACCATAGCAGTATAACAGGACGCAGACCAACACACAGCAACCACAACCCAAACACACCATTTTCACATTCTTGTTCCAACCCATCTTGGTCCCACTCGTTCCTTTTCCAAGTTGCTGAGGTTCTGCAATTAATTCTGCATGTGGTTTAACTCCCTTCC
>CABFVX010000051.1:112106-142106 GCA_902151425.1 Timema shepardi
TTTTTTTTTTTTTTTTTTTTTGCCACATGAGCACCTATGTTGCGGGTCATTTTTCGAAAAATTTAAACTAAGTAAACAAACTGATAATAAATAATATTTACAATATGCAGGAGCAAACACCTGAATAGTGAATGGAAAAAACACAACTGAAGAATAGTTGAGACACTGGGTGGACCCAATTCTGATCAAACAACAGCCTAATGAAACAAGAAACAAAGGTTCAGCTGAAATAATTTTGTTCGCTTGGATTAAAGATTAAGTGGTTTTTTTTTATGTTATTCATTTGATGTTCCTATCACTGGACCAATTGAATTTATCATCAAAAGACTTACAAACTAATTATATCCTTTAATAAACACAAAATTATCACTGTGAGTGGGGGAACCCTTAATTTCACTAGTAACAAATGTTTTGACCTCGCTGTTAATCGAACTCGTGTCTCTTAGCTTAATAGGCAGACTCACTACAGAGTTAGCTGGCGATCAGTTAAAAGTGCAAGAGCTATGTAATAATAGGTATTTATTTTGATTAAAATTAAATAAATATAGATATTAAATTTTAGTTTGAAAGACACGGCTGTAATTAATTGGCTGGCGTGCTTGACTCTTGTCTTCAAGGTCCGTGATATCGATTCCACCCAACTAAAAAACTTTTGAGTTTAACTTTAACTTTCTCATAAGAGAAAGTCTTGTTAACATGACAATGTTCAACCTTGAAATTATTATAGACTAGCTGAAGGCCCATTCCTTGCACGTGATATTGTGTTATTATTTATTTATGGATGAAAATAAGATATTTTTGTTTGAATCTTAATGGCATGGTTCTTAGTGCTACCCGAGAAACACCGCGAGGAGGTGACCTTGTATCGTTTCTCATGGGGAGTTCTACTATCGGCAGGCCCCCTTGCCTATTGCCTGGGGCGTTATTAGCTGAGCGCGCCTGGACAGTTCTCTCCCTTCCCTCCACCCCCCTCCACCACACACCACCCCGGGCCGGGCCCTCTCACTCCCACAGACACTACAAACATCACAAAATACAAACTACATACGTCTACCGTCTCTTGGAACTGCATATTAAAACTTAATTACTTATTTTAATGAATTAACTGTATTCATTTTTTCCACCCCTTAGAAGCATCTACGGGGTTAAAAATAATTGCTATGTTTTTTCGAAGGCATTATTAGAACAAACCTATCGGATTATAGCCCTATAAACGCTTAAAAAGAGTTTATAAAGCAATATTGTTGATTAGGGTAGCTACCCCGATTTCACCCCTTTAATCAAAAAACACTGGAAAGAAACATCTTTACTTTTCCTAATTGTCTTATGAGGAACACTTGTACCAAATGTCAGTCATCTAGCTCCGTGAGAAGTGTGAGTCAGTCAGTCAGTCTGTCAGTCAGTCAGGGCTTTCGCTTTTATATATACAGAGATATGTACGTTTTATGTACCCTCCATCGAACCTCAAAAATAATGTTGGATGTCCCTCTGCCCATCTGTACATCTGTACCTCGGGCTACTGACCAAATGGTTTGACGGATTTCATTCAAACTTGACATGTATATGTTACATGACTATACCTCGAGGCAGAATAGTAATTATGGTGACCTGGCGGTCCAGGGGTAAGGTGTCAGACTTCTGTGCTGGCGGCCGGGGTTCAATCCTCGGTCCCGGCACAGATTTATCTAAGACATCTTGTGAATGTGGGGAATGCCAGACCTCCACCGTGGTTCGGATTCCACGTTAAACTGTAGGTCCTTCATTTCATTTCACACTCACCCTACCATTACACATTAGTGTAAGTGCGTATAACCCGAACGGGTAGTAAGACGCGATGCTAATAATAATAATAGTAATTTTAATCGCATCCAAAAAATTAACGGTGTTATTTTATTACCGATTTTTTTTATTAGACATTTTTCGGAAATGGCTTTACCGATTTTGTTGAAAATGGGTATCTGATGAGTGTAGGCCTATTAATTGATAAATAATACTTTATACCTTTATTTTGGAGGAAAAATATTCAAGAGTAGCTAACTGATAATATATTTTTGAAATCTCTGATCCAAACTATTATGTAGATTATACCCAATTGTGTACGATTGTGTAATTGGTTTGGTAATTAGTTTTATTACACATCCTACACTCAAATTACTAATGGGTTTAATCTAGGCGCTAGTTATTGAGACGGTGGCATATCTGTCATTGGGAATGATTCATTACTTTGTGATCTTAACGCTTTATGCCGTGTGTCCACAAGTGCGGTCTGCTTGCTTTAAATATGAAATACAGTTAAATGAAACTGAAATATACAGGTCAGTTCTGACAACATACTAATAATTATAGAGGAAAACGTGGGTTGGGAGGGGCGGGGACTGTTATGAACCTACCTAGAACCAAACGTGTTGGGTTCAAGACTCCATCCCAAATTTAATTTTTCTGTTGTGATATATACTTATTTGTTTTATTTCGCCAAACAGAACAATTGTCACCAACGTGTCCCAAAGAAACAGGAAATCAAAATAAAAGAAATTCTATATAACATGGTCTAGTAAGATTTTTTTTTTAAGTTTAATAAATGAGAACAAGAGATGTCGCTTTCACCAAATCATCCTCCTTCACCGATTGGATGAATACAAAACAAATTAAATTGAAACTACAGGTACTTTAATACTAGTGGTTGAAGCTAGAAGTTTTATATAAAAAATATATTATTATATTTTATTATTGTTTAAGGCCGATCGTTAAGTTATATAAATTCACAAATATATCGCAAACTTTCAAATGAAGAAAGATTGAATTTAATGAATAAATATAAACTATATAAAAAAAAGGAAATTAGTGCGTAGAAATTATAGGTGTTTGCGGTACCTTTGATAAATGTATTAATCGATCGTATCCCAAAAGATTTGCCAACCCCTGGTCTAAGTCATAACTCTCGCAATATACTCGACTGCCAATTACGGGAGATCGATGTTAGAATCACGGTCGAGTGTACTGAGAGTGTTTTTCCTTAAGTGGTTTTCTACTTTCCCTCCACTCAAAAGCGGGCACATTTCCTCTAAATTATACCTTCCTCGTACCAAACACACAGCGTAATTAATACATACGAGCTGTACTACCCGAACGGGTAGTGAGACACTATGACAATATAAATAAAAATAAATAATAATTCTACCCAAATATAATGGCTTCACTTCTGTAAAACCGTCAACTAAAAGAGTTCTAGCTATAAACGGCCGTCTATTCTAATTTTATCCAAGCATGACCTTAAAAATAATCAAGCGTTAAATAACGGTCCGCGCATTGTTTTACTTAGAGAATAGGTCACAGTAACTAATATCATGAGCAAAAACTAGCCAATAAATACGTAGCGGATGTTTACCAGCCGTCAGAACTGAACTTCCGCTCAAAAACTATCCGAAACATTGAGGTGAAGCTCGTAGCGCGCATGGTTGCTTAGCGTTAGTCATCTGTACTGTTTTATAAACTTTCTCTCTGCGTCTTACGCTAATTGGATAGTGAAGAATAAAATAGCATTTGGAGGAAATATACTCTCCTTTGCGTAGAGCGAAATATAAATAGCATTTAAGAAAAATCTCCCTCAGTACACCTGGCCAGGATTTGAATCCTGACTTCCTTGCTACCAACAAACCAGAACCTCTTAGCTCACGTGCCCACCAATGCACATATTTACTCTTCTGCCTCTGAACGGAAAGGAACACAGTTCACATTTTACACTTATTCATAAAAAAACATAATTAGTTGTAGTAAGGAACAATATATATTCTAATGGATAAAAATAGAAATCAATTGAAAGAGAAAAATAAGACAGAAAATTAAGTTAAAGATATAAATTATAAAGATAATATAATTAAGTTTACTTATCATAAAGAGTATATGGACTATTTAGCAAAATTGTTATTAAAACAAGAATTAAGTAAAATCATCGATTGTGATAAAGAATAGAGACTGCATTGAGTCTAAGGAGTGTGATAAAATAATTTTTTTGAATAAAAGTTAAAATATAATACTTGACATTATAAAAACACATTAAAAATGTGAGTCAGAGCAACACATATATAACAAAACCGAGACATATTAAAATACATGTATTAAAGACATGAGTTACAGTTAAAGATGAAGTGTATAGTACTGATTAAGACAAAAAAGTAATTAGTAATTATAATACGTCATAATTATGAAAATTAATTATGTAGTATTAAGAGCACAAGGGAGGCCAAGAAATAAATGGGAGGAGTAGATAACAGAAATTTTGCAAACGAGAGGAGAAGAATGGAATCAATTAAAGGAGGAAGAATGGTGGATGGATAGAGAAAGATGGTGTCATTTTACTAAATTGACCCGGTCACAGGCTGTAAACAGTTGTTGTTGTTGATGATGTTGATGATGTTGATGATGATGATGATGATGATGATGATGATGATGATGATGATGGTGATGATGATGATGATGATGATGATGATGATGATGATGATGATGATGGTAAGCCTACGTCACGTATCCTCTGAAATCTTTGGCGTACCCCTCCCTGGAGGTACGCGCACCACAGTTAGGGAAATGTCCCTTCAAAAGGGTATACCTGTAGTAATCCATCTATATAGTCTAATTATTGACAAGATCTGGTAGTCTGCGTCTGATTCAGAGCTGTCTGGAGTGAAGTAGTCAAGAGAATGCTTTTAAGTTTATCACCATACTAATTCAACAATGTTGTCATTTCTCTGAAAACAGCTTTTAAGATAAACCAAGAGTGGAATATAAACACTTAAATGAGGTTTATATCTCACAACTCAGACAATCATACATAAAAGCTAAAGATTATTTCATCATCAAATACGAGAAGAGTCATACACAATTTGTAAAATGACATTTAGACATTGGGATAAAATTCTGAGAAATTTGATTTTTTTAAATCTTGAATGCTACATACTCTGCTGATCACGTATTCTAGGATATCGGGCATGTCTTGTTATTTCTGCCAGTGACGGGGAGGTTAGGGTTTGAATCCCAACTGGGGTACTATTGAAGTGGTTTATGATTATCTCTTCGTGAAAATGTAGGTATATTTATTTTAAGTTTTACCTTAGTTATTACTAACATCTTAGAATTTGGTATCAGCGCGTCCCACCACCCATTCTGGTTATACCTATATACATTTTTTACACAACGTCTTACTACCCATCCGGATTATAAGCATCCATACTAATTACGCTCATCTGTTATATGTGAGGCAGGTTGAATTTAGATGCAGTGTATCCGCATTTGAATGGAGTTAGGGTGGAAAACTATTTAGGAAAAATCACTCTCAGTTGACCCAACAGGGATTCAAACCCCGATCTCCCCAGCTTCAGCCAATCTAACATGAGAGTGACGGTTTGGACCATTCGGTCACTGAAGCGGGCTGGTTCAATTTTGACAACTAGCGCATTTTCAAAAGCTAATGACCCTTCTTGTGTTTTAAAACTACACTAATAAAAATAAAAGTGATGAAAGTAATGGGTTTTTTTTAAAGTGGCGATAATCCTCAACAAAAACGCTGAAGTTTCTTAATAAGTAGGCCTATTTGATAATTACCATTAATGTTAGTGCAAATCATGGTATATACGGTTTTATTTTTCCTTGTTCAAAGTCCGGGCTAACCTTATATTTACACTAATTTTGTAGCTCTGAGGAAGGTAGCATCTAAACAAAGTGTACTCTCATTTCCGTGGAGGAAACTTGTTAAAATATTTAGGGAAAACATCCTTTGTACACCCATCTGGAATTCAAACCTTTATCTTCCCGTTTCTGGAAAAACATAATAGATGATCTTGAAGTTTAATCCGAGGAATCACCAATGTGGGGGGTGTAAGGAGTCATTCTTAAATAACGTAAGGCTTTTTTTTTCGTGATTTTTGACGCCTCGCTCCACCCACGCAAGGTTTTCCGTCACAACACCCCTGCCTTCCCTTACCCTCTATCTTACGTGATGTTTTAAAATTTGAAAAATTAAAATAGTTAAATTGTTTGGTTACGCTTAGACAAAATGATTGGTAATAAAGCACGTGATAAAGCATTTTAAAATATTTTAAATGCGGTAAAATTACTTGTAAAACGTTATAAGTAAATAAAGGGAAATTTTATAAATAATACCGTATATTAACTATTTTCTGCCAAAATTGTTTTTAAATATTTTGTATCACTATAAACATTTATAAAAAAATACGTAAAATGTATTATGACTCCCCCATACCCTTGTGAAAAACTTAGAAAAAACTAACATTCCCTTCCCCCGCAAAAAAATAAACCCTTACGTAATTTAAGGACTGCCCCTAGCGCTAAGTTCTTTTCGACTGTTTGACTGAGAGTGGCAAGGCTGAGGGAAAGGGGGTGAGATTGGGGAGGGGGGGGGGAGAGGAAGTTGTTTCCTCTCAAGGGTTTCTATCCTAGCTCATACCGTCACTATATCTAGGTTAAGTCGACTCTAGTCCGCCAACAACCGTGAGACAGTCCAGATGTTCCTCGACAGACTACTCGTAAACACACCTCGAATCTATCTCGTTCTTCCCATCTATCCCATTTACTCACTCCTCCCTTTAGTACAGATTAGTTTCCTGTTTTATTTTTTACCGTACTTATTTCCCCTTTATCTGTCCCTACTCCCCCCTTCTTCTTTTTTCTCCGTTTCTCCTCGACTATATTTCTCCCTGTTAAGCCTAGCCTAAACACTTTGTATCTGTCTGGTCTCTAGTCCTGAGTCCGTAAGAGATCGATCCCACATTAATAGAATGATGTGTTCACAAGAGCCCAGAACCGTAAGACCGTACTCGGTGAAACCGTACAAGTTGGATCGGCCTCAACTTTCCAAAGGACCGTAGCAACGGACAGATACGAATAACCATTCACTGGTTTAACATAAATTAACATCGAGGGACTCGCCTCGGTCTGCCGCATAGTCTGAGTCATCATTCTCTCAATAGACTAGACTGCCGATGACGGGGATATCGAGGTTCGAATCTCGGCCGAGTGTACTAAAGTTGTTTGTTCCTAAATGTTTTTCCATTCTCCCTCAACGCAATCCACTCTAACGATTTGTATTGAATGTTTTATCTAATCGCTGTTTAACCTTACAAACAAAATGGTAAGTCTCGTCTTTCCGTGGTAACGGCTTTTATAGTACTTTATAAAAGAGGAAATATATTTTGATCATATCTCCACAACTTTTTGAAATATGAAATAACTTATTAATGTAAAGTTGTATTATTACTAAAAATATACATCTTTTATTTGAAATATTCGTTTATATAACCAATAGTTTAAGAGATATGTTTTTTATGGAATGTTAAATTGACTCTCATGTGGAGTGCTTAACCCCCTTTTAGCCCAACACAAGAAATACTCTGTACTACATCCTAGAATTAGTACACGACCTTTGGTTTTGTTAAAATATCTACCAAAATATGAATACTCACCCAGTTCTCTCCTCTGTTTAAGCAGTGCTGTCTTGGTGTGTCCCATTAGAACCTAACTTCTAACAAAGAACTGTTTCTTCCAAGAAAAATTAAATTGAATGCCTGTCATCGACTTCAATGAGCCTAACACGCCGGGCTTTGTCACGCATGCGCCAAGCATCCTGTTGCTACACTTGCCAAAGGTGGGGGGTGGCATTTCTTCAAGTGTTCTGCGCCCTCCCAACGAAAATGATCTAGCCTGTTCCAGAAAGTACTCCCTTATTCCCCTTCTTGTCTACCAACATGCACCGAATGTATATATATATATATATATATAATTTTTATACATACATAAGCAAGAAACAAGAATAGATGATTCCTTCAAAACCGTTGTATTATAGACAAACTACTCGTGATCTCCCGAATAGAGTATTTCAACGTGAATATTGCTGTGCGAAACGCCCGAGACTGCTTGATCATGTCAGTTAAAATAGGACAAGTGTCCCCAACACGGACAAAAATTAACTATAAATTTCTTTCTAGAAAGTTGTGTGCTAGTATTAAGTTAGTGGAGAGAGCGACTAGCCCCAAATAAGTTTCTAGCACAAATTTAGAGAGTCATAGCGTAGGGCTCTAATAATTAATTAATTTGATTGTTTATTTTGGATCTTGAAGCACGTATGGCGTCATGATGTTAGTCATTCATATTGTGATTTGATGTGGATATTGGCCTTTTGTTACATCCGACGGTGTAATAATAACTGTTTAGCTTATTTTATTTAGGCTCTTTCGAGTATTGTTCCTGAGCGGTCCATGTAGGTGATATTAACTGCCCGGGATTAGTGGAGGCCACTTGGTATGTACACACTGTTAGCTTGCTTAAGGTCCCAATTGGGAATAAGCCTAAATGGAGGCCCCTTTCTGTTAATGATATCTAGACTGGCCTATTTTTCATATTAAATTTTTGTTTATCTCACAGGCCCTTCCGGCCTAGTTGTACGGGCCAGCCTGTTTACTATTAGTAGGGTCGTCTCCTTACTTGCCGCTAATTTTGAATATCCCATCAATCATTGAAGACACATATCCAATACCTTAGTACTTTTGTACAGATTCTGTTTCATTAGTTAATAATATTTCATGATAATTAATTTTAATTTAGCTAAATGCTAAACGCTTAGTCTCTTATGCAGTAATTGAATTATTATTATTATTATTATTATTATTAGCACCGCGTCTTACTACCCGTTCGGGTTATACGCACTTACGCTAATGTGTAATGGTAGGGTGATTGTGAGATGAAATGGAGGACCTACAGTTTAACGTGGAATCCGAACCACGGTGGAGGCCTGGCATTCCCCACATTCACAAGATGTCTTGTCAGAGGTGAAGGAAGGGTTTGGTAATCAGATAAATTTATGCCGGGACCGGGGATTGAACCCCGGCCGCCAGCATAGAAGTCTGACACCTTACCCCTAGACCGCCAGGTCACCCAGTAATTGAATTAATTTTGCTTCTGTGTGGTTAAATATACATTTTCTCCTATCAATATTTGCTTTGTTCAAACGTTATCAGGGAATGTAATTATGACTTATTATATATAGTGAAAGATATCTATTCAATCTGCTCAATATGTATGTATTTATACTTTGTATTATCTGCCTGTATCATATTTGATTTGTCTGATAAACTACTCATTTGAGATATTTTATGTTGACCGTTTCAAAGGTTCCTGTGTCCTATAATTTATATATTTCTTTTATTATATCCTTTGTGTAGCTTACCATTGGAGATACTCTTGTGCTCTTTTGTGGACATTTTTTTAGACGTTTCTCTAATAGTACATATACATTTATGCTCTTTGGTGGAGTGTTTAAACTTCAATGTATATTATTTGGGTTCACAAATCTTACGAGTATTTATTAAATAACTATTTATATTTTAAGATAAAATAGAAAGCGTGTGTGGTGCACCGTACAATGTACTTTACTTGAATCGTGATTTGTTAAAAGGGCATATGTCACGAGTAGTAAGTTTTTAGGAAATTAAAGAAAACACTTTAAATATGCTTGTGTTAACTTAAAATACATTATGATAAGACAAGCTTGTTTTATAACGTTAATTTGATGTTCTGTTAAAAAATTATGTCATTATTCTCACTTTAAAAATGTTTATAGCTTGTTAAAAATGTTTGGACTGATGCACCTAAAAGGCAGTTTATTTTTTAGTTTAAGTGCTTTTATTTTATATTTTAATTTAGAAAAAAAAGAGTTTGGTTAGTTTATAACTTTTAAAGTAATGTTACCATTCATTATTTAACATAGAACATATAAAAACCTTAAAAAGTGCATACAGTGTCTTTTTACTCATCTTCTTGTACCATATTGCCAACTGGCCATTTTAAAATGCCATTATAAAATTCCACGTGATCACTGGTATATATTATTTAAGTTTTACAAAATCTTGCATTTTTGATCCCTTTATAAGAGCTTATATATATGTATATATACATATAAAAGATCTTATAAAGGAATATATAATATATATACACACATTTGGCTGACAGAATAACAGGTCTTCTTTGAAGGCTCATACAAAAATATGTTTAGATCAGGCCATTCATTGTTGTGAATGCTTTAATGTGTCATTTCATGTCATGGTTATAAATAAAATGAAACATGCTACTGATTCCAGACATAATTCTTTCCGACCTTGGTTTGGGTTTGATTTCTTCAGGAACAGTGTTTTTTTTTATATATCAACTTTACCACCACTCTTTAGATCTAAAATTTGAGATGTTTTGACTTCTTGAAACATGAACTTTTCTGGCCTGCTACTTTTCTATAATATTCTCAGTGGCTTCGTGAATACCAAAAATTATATCGTGTTTAGCAACCTTAGTGTAATAATAAGAGGATATTTCTCATCTGAACTATTGTGTACCTGCATTTTTTTATGAAGAATGTTCAAAAAGTTGCACGTATTCCTTGTGATCGTTGTTTAGTCACGTAGATATTATCAAAACCTATAAAATTGTATTAATAATACTTTATCAAGTTGATCTAAAAAGAAAAAAGAGAGAGATTCTATGCTTTAGAAGTTTCTTCCTACCAGACTCTAATAACTCTGCAGTTAGCCGGTTTCTGCGCGCCACAAGTCCCCTACCTGCATATCGTTTCCAAAATAGCGGTATATAGCGAGCATGTGAGGTGAGCATCTCAATTAAAACTGAAATGAAACTGTACGCAAGTAGGAAACATGAAATAGAGTTGTAACCCTTGAGAGTAATACGGAGGTAGCTATCGAATTTCCTCCGGCTTCCGACGATATTACACTGTTATACTAATGAGGTGAAGATAGCTCCAACTATTAAAACACAGCAGAGTGTGTTATTTTACGTCCCTACGGTTCGTCCACGTCCATTTTTAGTACCTCGAGTATTGTGTAGTGCAAGGGCCACTCACTTGATGAGCCATTGCGTGTTTATTGAGACGGTACAGGCTACATTAGACTATAGCTATGGCGTATATAGGGCGTATCGGATGTATTATGAAGGGGAGGGAAGGGTTATGTCCTGTGTTAATAAACAAAGACAGTCATTAACTTTGGCACCCCTTCGGTGACCGAATGGTCTAAGTCGTCACTCTCGCAATATACTAGACTGCCAATGACGGGGAGATTGGGGTTCGAAACCCAGTTTGATTTACTGATGGTATTTATTTTCTTTAATGGTTTTTCAATCTCCCTCCACGTAAATTCATGTACACTTCCTTTATATTCAACTTTTTTCAACCCCAACGTACTAGCGTGATTAGTTTGTATGTGTATATCCCGAATGGGTAGTAAGACGTGGTGTTATAAAAAACTTATACTGTCCTACTCTTTTTTATATCATTGAGTCTTGCTACCCATTTGGGGTATATATTCTTATGAACTAACTATACTAATGTGTTAGGGACGAGGAAGAGCGAATTCCGATTAAGTGTAACCGGATTTGCGTGGAAGAAGAGTGTAAAGCCATTCCTGGAAAACCCCTATAAGTAGTCCCGACTGGAATTCGATTCCCAACCTCCCAGTCATCGAAAGTACAGTCTATTTCTAGAGTGATGCCCTAGAGTGTAGGCCATTCTACCACAAAAACGGGCTCTACTTTACTTGTTCGTGTATGCACCATAAAAAGCGCTTGACATGGTGAAGTATTAGAACTTCCAGAGAAATTACGTCGGCTAAGCTGTCAATAATAAATCACAACAAGATACAGACATAATCATTTTTGTGAACGGTATTTTTCAGAAAGTTAATTCATTGATTTATTTTCCACTTCCTCTTAATACCCGGCCTAATTACACAAATTTTAGTGAGGTAGAGATGGCTGTCATGAACTACCAGCTAAGGATTCAAACGCCGAATTTCCTGACACCTTTAAATCCAGACAAAAATTAATTTTAAGTCCTCATGCCCAACGATTAAATGCTTTGTATATTATTAGTTGCATGCGGTACGTTAGAGATAATTTGTAACTTTCATGATCCCAAGATAGTATTTATGCATCCCAAATTTTGTTCGGTTACTGTATCTTCCTCCAATTATAATTAAATAAGTAGAAAGTCGTTAGGTTGTTGTTTTTTCCTCCTCACTCGTTTGTGTGACTTATTTTGCAATCCCACTAAAGTGGTTCATTTTTTCTCACGGTTTAACACACAATCCCACAAATTGAACGAGAGCTTAGAGGACCAGTAAAAGTGTAATGTGGGACGTATAGCACACAAAAGCACAGAGGCTAAAAATGAGGGCTAGTGCGGAGAATTTTCCACTAGCATCGAGAGAATTAAGTTCTCAACATCAATTACCACAGAGTTGGAACATGTTGTTGCTCGTTTTCCACCAAAAAAAAAGTTTTTTTTAAGAAGGCAAAAAAGGGGGGTTAAAAGGGAGAACTTTTTTTGTTGGCTTAGTACCAAAAATTGGAGCAGAGAAAATGAACGTGGTATGTTTTGAGTAAGGGATGGGGGTTATAGAAAAGAGTAAATGGGCAATGCTAGTTGGAGGGAAATAGGCACCCTAAAAACGAAAGAGATGGTGAACCATTTTATTTGTGGTAAGCCCACCCTTTTTCTTCCCAACCCACCCTTTTTTCCTGGCATTCTCATTCGAATACTCGTTCCCCATCCACAATCCTCTTCCGCCAAAATTATTTGAATATATATATAACTGTAAAAAGAATTTGAAATTTTATCAAAAATGTATTTTAAAATAGAAACATCGAATACTTTAATTCATTAAGAAAGGAAACTGCTTTAAATTGCACGACATCCATTATTTCACCTTAACTTCCAAAATGGGTGCATGATAATAATGATGATGATGGTATAGTTAATAAATCATTATTTCTAAATAACTAAGGTCTTATTTACCACGCCGAGATGTTAATCCTCAGCCACTGATCATTCGTTTCTAAACTCAAGTTCTAATCCCGATTGGGTCGTCGACTCGTTGCAAAATTAGGTGACGTATGAGGGCAAAGAGTGCCTAATTTATGTTTATCTGAAATGTATACTTTGACTGGTGACGGAATGGTTTAGGGAATAACAATCACATTGTACACAAGGGCAGTATTTTTTGCCGTTTTTATATCAAAACTATTTTTGGTCAAAAGAAATCCAATATTTATACAGTGGCAAAATAAGAGTTTAATATTCTTCACATGGAGACATGAATGAATATCTGTCACGAGTGTACTGGAATTTAATGAAAACTTTTCCTCGTTTAAAATGTTTGTCATCTAATGCCACTACGCTCATGACAGAATATATTCAACAACTTTTTAGGTCCCCATGTGAAGAAAATTAAATTCTTGTTTTTACTGAAGCAATATTTGATTTATTTGGGGCAAAAAAGTTTTATTATAAAAACTCTACCCTTAACTCACGTTCTCTACATTCTCAGCTTATACGATGATTGTCAAAGAGGATAAGATTCGAATCCAGGTAGGAGCACAAAGCGTTTTTCCAGTGTAATTTTCTTATTCTCTCTCTAAGTTGATGAGGAAGGAGGGGAAGAGTCGATTAGATCCAATCTACCTGGTTCATGCCCATCTCATGTGCTAGGAAATTTCTACCTGAATTTGTCCTATCTCGTGCACTCATATATTTGTGAGTTTTTTTTAAGTATACCTTCTTCTTATTTGTCCTCATCTCGTGTACTTGAAAGAAAAAAAGAATAACTTATGACTTTGAATCGCTCGTGACTTTTCCACTCTTCTCTTCTACAGTGAAGCGTTCATCTCTCGTAAACAAGGGTAGGTCCACATCACTGCGTCATCAATGTCACCAACCGGGATTTGAACTCCGATCACCCTGTCATTTGCAGTCTAATCTAACATTAGAGTGAGGCCTTTGGCCACGTGACCACCAAAGTAGGTAAAAAAAAATTAAAGGTACAGCTCGGATATAGCCTTCTGTAAGGAGTGAGTCTAGCTTCACTATTATAAAATGATAAGGTATAAAATGACTTGATAAATAAATCTAAATAAATTAATGTGATATTTGTTTTGTATAAAATAGTTTAATGGTAGGATATATAACTACCCAGCGCCCGAACATGATATAAAATTCTCTAACGGCTACTATTAAGTTACACGCAAATTCCGAAAACGTCTAAATTTGTATAATAATCCAAGAAATACAAACCAGTTGAGTCAAGTAACAGAAAAATTATCATGTTTTTGTGTCGAAAATTTTATACAGCACACATCTATTGTGAACCAGACAGCTAATGTTTGTTACAATTAAAATATATCCCATTCAGGTGGCTCATCTTCGAATATTGGTCAGAAACCTCGCTAGAACATTTATCAACTAATGTAAAAGTGGTTCTAAGCCACTTTTATGGATGCATGGTCTAAGGCGCTAATCTCACAATAGACTAAACTTCCGATGACGGTGAGATTTAGATTCGAATCTCGATAGGGTGTACTGAGGCTGTTTTATTCAAAATTATTTTCCACCCTCCCTTCATGAAAATAAGGGTACATTTCCTCTAAGTATAGCCTTCCTAATCTCTAAAAACTATTGGCGTAATTAGTACATAAGCGTTTATTCCAAACGGGTAGTAAGACGTTGGGCTAAAAAAAATCACATTAAAGAAACGGAAATAAAATAAATGATCATTTTTCAAAAGTTTTTTAAATAAAATTTTCCCGACTACTTTAAGGGAATGTATCCTATTCGATTGAAATCCTTATCCAAAATATCATGTCAAATCTCTCTGTATCAGTCCTCTTAAAAAAAGAAAGTAAACGATCGACAGCCTGTCTAGATTGAAACAAGGGGGCCAATAAATGGCCGTAGTTCTAGCAACTCGAGTGAAAGAAATGTTGATTCACTTGTTTCCCTCAAATGAAAACCAATCATAGCTATGTTATATAAACATATCACTTTTATGTTGCATGATACAGAGAACGGCTTCGATATTAAGTTAATTTCCTAGTATGTATTTAGAATTAAAATATTAGCACTATTGTCTTAATAAAAATTACACATTCTTTTTGAAGAAAAAATAATTATGGCTATAGCTAGAAATACTGTTGAGTTTTGCATCAATTGAGATATTTCATAAATAACAAGGCCACAGAGGTGGACATGCGGGCAAAGTCGTTGGTCTAATTTGTTCTTGTTTGCTGGTAACAGTAAGGTAGGTTCTCAAATCCCACCCAAGTTCAATGAGGTGTTATTTTCTAAGTGATTTCTCAACCTCCCACCATGCAAATGTGAATATACCTGCTCTAAATTCTACCTTAATCTTACCTACTCAATTATTGTAAATATACGGATAGTCCGGATCAATAATAGTGAAATAATCAGAAAAATAAAAAGTGGGACATTTTTTAACGCCGTGTTAGCTGTACAGGTTATACGTATATATGATAATTACTTTATTGAGATAGGGATGAGGAATGAAGCATTTTAGAGGTGATCTACCAGCTTTTGCATGGGAAGAGAGTGGAAAACCTTTTAGTAAAAAAGACAACTTCAGTAGATCCTATATTTGAAGCCCAATTGCCCAGACATCAGCAGGCCAGTCTGGCTCAAAATTGATGCTATTTAGACCATTCGACCACTTAAAAGGGTGAGATAAAATTAAAAATTAAATAATAGTAGTTTAACAAGAGAAACCCGAAACCTGAGCTCACTTGTTAGTGTGTCTGTCTACTGAGCTAAGGGTTAGGGGCTCGATTCTCGCTATAGCCACACAAAAAAATGAAATGTCAAGGTACCCTTTTATAATGATGAGTTAACGGCTGGGGACTGGATGTTGTTCCTATCCTATTCTTAAGTTAGATTATAAGGCATATGAAGCTATGACAAGCCTAGCCAATTGGTAGTGGAAAATATGTGGCTTGAATAAAAAAAAAGTGGCCCAGACCACAGGCTCGAAACAGTAACGGATGTAAAAGTTTAATACCAAAGTATAAATTTCAACTAAAGTCGATTCGTCATAGGAGTGGTGGTAACCGATAGCTAGTGAAAGCTACAAGATCTACTCTGATATCTCCATTCGCCAAACCATGTGATCTGAAGTGCTATATATTGATTTTCTATCACTTTTGGCAGTCAAAACTTTCACAATAAAACAATTGGTTTTTCTTCTAACATCTTCTGTTAGCTGTCCGTTATCACCAATCCTATGGCGAATGTACTCTAGCGTTCACACTATATGTTAACTCATTTCTTATCTGCTGTAACAATGACATCCAAAAATTTATGGATCGATGTTTGAGCTGGTTCCAGGGTTCCCAACTACTCCTCCCACTCCCTACCCCAACCCAAAGAACCTACACTATCATTTTGGTTTATCTAGTCTTTCTTCAAATGAGCTTTGTAAATTGAATTTATATTTGTCTCCTCATACTATCCCTTTTGATTTAATATGAGGCAGATAAGTACACGTACCAGTGGTAACGCAGTCTATGGCGTGTTAGTCTGTAAATAAACTGGATTACGAGCCTAGAACACCGGGAGCAATTTTACATATCTGTGTGATTGCCTCCCTCTCCCCCCTCCCATCTTATCGCAATTCTAGTGAGAGTGCATTTCCTTTCAATTGTTACTACCTTTCGTGTTAAGTAGTTAATAAGATTAAAGTTGAATGAAGTCTACTGTTGCAGCACCGCTATTAATAATAGTATAAATGGCTGACATCCGGCATCAATTCAATCTAGTAAATATTTAAAATTAAAATATTGCTAACCGCTTCGGTGTCCACGTGGTCTAAGGCGCTATCTTTCAATAGACTAGACTGTCGATGATGGGGAGGAAAATCGCAGCTCGAATCTCGGTTGGATGTACTTAAGGTAGTTTTCCACTCTCTCCCCACGCAAATTTGGGTAAGCTACACTTCCTCTAAATACGACAACCGACTCTCTTTTTTTTTTTGTTTTTTTAAATGAGGACCGCTTCCTTTAAGAACCAATAACGGGCTGGTTATTTGTTTATCCGTTTCTCTATTGATATTTTAAGTTTGGAATTCGTTCTCTCCTCCCCAAGGATGAACCGCCTCCAATAGTGTTAGAAACCCAGTAGATTTGCATTAAATAAATGATTTACTTTAAACCCGCCATTTCTCATATTTTACGACGCCTTATTTTCTGACAACTCCTCCCTTCCAACCCGAGGCGCGCACGCGCGGAAAAACGACCACGGCTTTAATCTCGTAAATTGTCACGTATTTAAGATGAAGTACGTGATGGCGGGGAAAGCAATTCTGGCCCCGCCTTTCTCAGGACATATAAATACGTGTTAAGCGCAAACTGTCTATATATTATGCGGAGTAAGTGGAGGCGATATAGGACTAGTCCCTCCCTTGCCTTGCTGATCTCACAGCCCCAGAGATTAGTAGGGGACGAGTTCTAGATCGTGAGCGGAAGGATACGCATGACTAGGAAACACGGGACTCTTATTTGGTGATGCCAAAAAAATACATGTATCTTTAAATTTATTAAAATACATAGTTTGTTAAATATTTAATTTCATAGAAATTTAGGAGAGATTTCTTGTCCGAAAATTGTAATAAAATAAATGTATATTTATTCATTTATTTGAGGTATTTAACGTGAACTTTCAGAACCGACTGATTATATCAACACACGACTTTTAAACTAACTTAAATCTAGAACATACACAGCACCCAGCCCCCACCCTTTAATTCATCACTGTGAAAATGTAAACACACATTTGACCAATGATACATTTTTCGGCATGAAATTAAACTCGGGCCCCATAACTTATTAGACAGACAATGCTACCAATTGAATTAAGGCATTGGACTAAAAGCCATCTAAAATTAGTAATTTAGCTTTTAACTTAGGTCTCCTGGTGATTTACTGACCTGCTTACAACTTGATAAGCATTTAGGATCATCGGGATATGATCGAAGACCCCCACTAAACAGTGATGCAAGCGTTTCCAGTACTAAAAATAAATTGTTCAGTTATTTCTTTCGAGTTCATGGTTTGTTCTTTCTCTCTGACGAATATGTTTTCGTGGTATTTGCCAAATAACTGCCTGGTGGCCACCGTAACGATTAATAAGTACAGAAACTTCCCGCAAAAGGATCATTAGAACACTACTGAACCTCACCAACTGAAAATATGAGTAAGAATATGTAGGACCTTGTGGCGAGTGCGTAAAATGGGGCGACACATTGCCCTGACCTTTGGTGTAGTCTTGACATAGACACAGGCAGGATTCAACAGCGCGATCTAGATCAAACACAGGAAAACATGTGGCGCATCCAAGTGATGCATTACATAATCCACTCAGGACACATTCTCTTTATTTAGCGCCACGTTTTACTAACTGTTAAAGATATACACATATGTACTAATTACGCTACAGAGGAAAGTTGAATTTTGATTAAGTGTACTAGCATTTGCATGTGAGAGTGGAGAACTAATTTAGGTGAAAAACCACCCTCAGTACACTCTACCGGGATTTGAACTCCGATCTCTCTGTCATCGGCAGTCCAGTCCAGTATGAGAGTAATTGTCTTAAACCATGCGGCCACCGATGCAGATTGGACATATTAATGTCAATTTCATAATACATCAGCATAACATAAAGCTTTTCCACTGACGTGAATGGATAGAATTGCGCATGCGCAACACGTGGCAACGCCTACTGAGACACGCATGATCAAGTATGACGTCACTAGTCTATCTTCTTCGGCTACATATATTATTATTATTATTATCATCACCGCGTCTTACTACCCATTCGGGTTATACGCACTTACGCTAATGTGATTACGCTGGGTGATTGTGAGATTAAATGAAGGACCTACAGTTTAACGTGGAATCCGAACCACGGTGGAGGACTGGCATTCCTCACATTCACAAGATGTATTGTCAGAGGTGAAGGAAGGGTTTGGTAATCAGATAAATCTTTGCTGGGGGCTACATATAAAGAGTGAACCAAGATTTAGCGAGAAAGTGTTGTTGAATAAATATGAATGATTAGACTTATATAAGTGTAATTTAATTTTGTAAAGACCTGCTTCGGTGGCTGCATAGTCAAAGGCATTACTCTCGTAATAGACTGGATGCCTATGACAGGGATTTCGAGGCTCAAATCTCGGTCGGGTGTACTGAGGGTGGTTATTCCAAAATGTTTTTGTACTTTCTTTCTACGCAAATACGGGTTTAATTCCTCTAAATTCGACCTTGCTCATCCCTAACACATTAGCGCAGTTATTACATATACATATAACCCAAATGGGTAGTAAGACGCGATTCTAAAAAAAAAATTGATTATACTTCGAATATTTATCATCCTTGACCTCGATTCGAAAGTAAAATTCCATATTCGACAACTATGTATCCTTACATACAACAATATTTAAAGTCAAAATGCACATTTATATTCAAATTTGTCATTTTGTGCTGTTAAGTAGACTTCGTTTACCCTGAAAGATAGCAGTCTTACTTTGACTGATTACGCTATGACCCTATGTTATAAACTGTACTATAGTGGAGTAATGCAAGGTAAGAATGCTTCCTTATGGGATAGACCAAGGGTACATCACTAATTAATGTTCCCTTGAGAAAATTATTAAATAAATTAACTGTTGGTAGATATCTTAAATTATCAGCTTAGGACAAAATTAGTTAATCACGTTTTCAATACAACATAATGCAGGTGGATTTTCAATACCTAATGATGTATAACCATGCAACATCCGATATTTTTTAAACAGAAAACACATTTTTAATATTCTAACTTCCCTTTGGCTTCGGAAATAGTTTATATTATTCGATTCGACTTCACTTCGAATTGAAAAATTTGTCTTCGCAAACCCCTACTTACTCTATATATGTGTGAGCATACTAAGTGAGTACAGTCTTTCAACAGCGACTTAACCCGCTTCGGGGGCCACGTGGTCTAAAGATCTACTCTCACAATAAACTGGACTGCCGATGACGGGGAGATCAAGGTTCAAATATCGGTTGGGTGTATTGAGGATTTTTCCAAAATTATTTTTCACTCTCCCTCCACGCAAATGCTGGTACATTTTATATCTACATAATCTTTCTCATCCCTAAAATCACTAACATAGTTAGTACATAAAAAATTATAACCCAGATGGGTAGTAAGAAGTGGTGCTAAAAAAACAGCGACTTGGTCGTAAAAGTGAACGACTTTGGGTCATCCATATAAATTACTAGATTTTAGGTTCTGGTCACGGGAATAGAAATATAAAAGTGGGGGAAGGGGGGTGTCTGAGCCCGCCCTGGAAATTATTAAACTCCCCCCTTGGATTTAATGTACTCTTAGAAGTAGGGGTCTCACACACACGTACAGGAAACTTAAATAATTAATGGGTCTTAATATATGATTCATCATTCAAACACACAAAACGTGGATGTAAAATTATAGTAAGTGTGTAATATATCAAGAATTTCAAACTCCATTAAACATTTTTTAAATGTATATTCAATGGTTATATTTAATTTTGTAAATTGAACATATCCGGTATACAACTCACCAATCAACCCTTTCACAAATATAAACAAATTCTCCACTCCCGACCCCCTTTCCTCCCATCTTTTCCACATATATATTTATATAAAATAGGTGACCTGGCGGTCTAGGGGTAAGGGGTCAGATTTCTATGCTGGCGGTCGGGGTTCAATCCTCGGTCCCAGCAAAGATTTATCTGATTACCAAACCATTCCTTCACTTCTGACAAGACGTGTATTAATCACATCTTGTGAATGTGAGGAATGCCAGGCCTCCACCGTGGTTCGGATTCCACGTTGTACTGTAGGTCCTCCATTTCATCTCACAATCACCCTACCATTTCACATTAGCGTAAGTGCGTACAACCCGAACGGGTCGTAAGACGCGGTGCTAGTAATAATAATTTATATAAATGTCACATTATTTCCACTTTCTAGTGCCTTATTCCCCCTCCCACCCTAGAATAATTGTCTTGCAAATACGAATATATTCACTCTAAATTCTACCTTCCTCAACTCTAACCCACAAGTGCAATCAAATTCGTATAGCCCGGAAGGGTAGTTGGACGCGTAGCAGGAAAAAATAAAAGCTGCAGACAACATTTTGAAACCACTGTAAATGTATCGTAAGTGATTTTTATTACCCTTACGATAACATCGTAGCTTTGGAAAGGTTTGAGGCAGCTGTCCCTGTAATCTTAAAATACCTTACAAAATATAGGTAACCAAGCAACCCAACTGATTCAGCAAATTTAAATATTGGCACATGAAAGCAAAATAAACAAGCCAAAAAAATAGGAGGGGGTGTGGTACTAACTAATAATAGTAATAAGTTAAGCTTTTATCGTTAATACCAATCTTTGCTTGTATATTTTATCTTCTTCTACTTCCTATATCGCTGGATACTATCATGACGTGTACCCCACAAGCTCTATGAAAAGAGAGTTTTCCTCGAGATATAATTTATAGCCGAGGAAACTGTTATATATTTTATGGGTCGTCCTTTCATACGACGCCAAGCGCCGATATTAGATCCTACGAGACGCTAGTCTACCCCTCTCTCTATCCCTCCCTTCTATACAAAACACCCACACCCTCTGACCCCCCCCCTTTCCCCTCCCGTACCCACACAGCATAAAACCCTTCACCAGTCCCTTTAGCGATACGCGATTGTTATTTTGAACCAAGCTGATTGCTGTAATGAAAAATTGGGGAGTTTTGTCAAGTAACCCAATAAAAGTTTTGAGAAGGATGAAAATTATTATTTTGAAAAAATATATTTTATGAAGAAGGGTCTATTTTCTTAAAGGCGTAACTAGAGAAGACTTAGGAAACGTTTATGTTAAGTGTGTTTTATATTTTGTGTAACTTCTATTTTAGAACTAATTGGAAAAAGCTAGGATTCGACGTATTAAAAAGAGCGATTTATTTACAAATCTATTATTATGTAAAATTATATTAAAATAAGTAATCAAACATGGTAAAATAAAGCATTAAACGTAGTGAGATGTGTTTTAACTTAAAATTTAACTAATTCAAGTCATTTACTCAAATTATCACAGTACACAAGGATCTACCAAAAAAAAAAGAGAAATTCCCAGAAAACTCTGGGAAGGTTTTTTTGTCAGTGGTCCCTAGTCCATAGTGCTTGTGTAGAAATGATGAAGGGTTCCGTCTGTGACCATCTTGAGTTGAGGCAGGTGTATCTATGTCAGTGGTCCGCGTGGGTGCGGTGCTTGCGTTGATAGGGAGGGGGGGAGGGAATGAATTGTTTCGTTGCCAAAGCGTGTGTTTCGAACCGGCAAGACCAACCTCATTAACGAGAATAATAGACACGGGAGGGAGGCGGAGGGGGGGTATAGAGCTACAGGAGAATGGTAGGGGGAATGGGAAGAGGGGTGCAGTGCATACGCAGGCTGCATTCAAGTCTATACATTACTTAACACCACTACTTGGGAGCGTGTACACTCTTCAGTATATTTTTGATGTTCTTTATTGATTAATCAGCTGATTCATAAGAGTTTGCGGTTTTTCTTTATATTTTGATTGGATATACCTCATTTGCTAGAATCGCCGTGCTTTTATTATTACTTACGCACTCTGATGCCAGCATTGGTGTAGGTAGAGGGGGGTTTATGGGGTTGAAAGCCCCCCTCTCCCCTGAAATTTTACGAAGATTTTAAATATAAAGCTTAAATCTGGCCTTGTATCAAACTTCAGATAACTTTAAAAAAATGCATTCCCTTTTGAAAAATTTGCCAGGAAAGGATCACTCCAAATGGTTTTTATATGCATATACATTTATTTTTGTTTTGATCCAAGTGAAGAGCACTTTAATTAGCATATGTAGGCATTCCATTTTTAAAAATGTTTAGGAGGAAGACTAGTTTAAATAGCTTCTAAAGAATCTATTTTTGAAAAAAAAAAACCAGGTGAGGACCATCCCAAATTGCTTCTAAGAGCATCCAATTTAAAAAAATTATCTGTTGGAAAACCACTTCAAATAGTTTCTAGAGGCATCTAGTTTTCTAACATTATCTGGGGGAGAGGATATTAGGAAGGCTTTAAAAAAACTTTTTTGCGACTTGCCCCTCTCTTCCCCGAACTCCTCTTACACAAATAAATTTCCGCCATTATTGTATACAATAACAATATTCCTATTTCTTAGAGTTTAGTAGTAAGTCTTAACATCATGTCATAAACTTACGATTCTGAATCTCAACCCGCCCCCCTCCCAAAAAAAAAAGTTCTCCCTACGCCCATAAATGCCAGTAGTCAACTGATTCACACTATTAGTAGATAACCTAATGGGAAAAAAGGATGAAGTTTTAATGAATTTCATTTGCAATCACCCGAAGAAAAGGTCAGGAAGCTACGACGAGGGCAAAATATTTCCCATCGTAGCCGATCGGGGTCGAACCTTGACCTTTATATTGAGAGTTAGTCTAATTCTACGGTTTTAATGTTGTTGATTGTTTTAAGTTTGTTGGGAATCTATAAATGTCACGAAACTATTATTTGTTTTCACTTTAACAAATGTATTATTTCTCTTCAGTACTAGAAATGTCAAGGCGAAATCGTATTTGATTGACAATATTCATTTAATAATGTTATAGATTATTAATATTATTAGCTCCACGTCTTACTACCCGTTCGAGTTATACGCGCTCACGCTAATGTGTAATGGTAGGGTGATTGTGAGATGAAATGGAGGACCTACAGTTTAACGTGGGATCCGAACCACGGTGGAGGCCTGGCAGTCCCCCCATTCACAAGTTGTGATTAATACACGTCTTGTCAGAGGTGAAGGAAGGGTTTGCAATCACATAAATCCGTGTCGTGATAGAGGATTGAAGACCGGACACCCAGCACAGAAATCTGACACCTTACCCCTAGATCACCAGGTCACCTGTAATAATGTTAGAAACGATTAATTAAATTTAATAAGGTCAATTGGAAAGGGGGGGGGGGGACTTTTTTTTCACCATTTGCAGCCGGGACGGTAGGTGTAAGGGTTTGGAGTCCTGAACCCGGGAGTTTGGGGTTTATTTCTGTTTCTTTCTTATTTCAACAGCGATTTTCCATCCTTTCTCCAGGAAAATGCTGGAGAATTCCTTTTAAATACTTTCCCAGGGCTGACACGTCTACTAGTTAAACCTAGGCGGTTGCCTAGGAAGAAAGGTTACATAGGAGCATTCCAACTAAATGTAATATTTAAATCCTTAAAAAAAAAAATTAAATAGAGTAGTAATTATTTCTAAATAAAGAAACCAACATCTAAATATTGTATTTAATATAAAGCATATATACATATATTTTAAATATTGACTAACAATATAATCACTTTTATGGTGTTATGAAATTTGGGGTCGCTTTGTCGGCTAATTAAGTGCTTTGATATTTAATTAAAAGCTTCAGAAAGGAAATATTAGTAGAAAAGGAAGGTAATATATATAGTCTATAATATCTTGCACACATTGATTAGAGGGTACGGGAGAAACGGGTTGGGGGGAAGGGGGTTTATGTGGTTGTCACTTATATTTTATTTATTTATATCTTTTTTATAATCTTTCTTTTTCTGTCCGGCACTTTTTCTGTCCGGCCATTTAGCACCTTATTTTATACGTTTATATACTAACTACGCTAATAGTTTTAAGGATGAGTAAGAATATATTTATAGCAATTGTACCCTCATTTGTGTGGAGGGAGAGTGAGAAACATTTTTGGGAAAATCTCTCTCAGTACAGTCGACCGGGATTCGATCCCTGTCCATCCCGTCACCATCAATACAGTATAATGTGAGCGTGGCGGGTGTATGAAACGTGTATGCATCCAACCACCAATGTACATTTTAAGGAAGTGCACCCACTTCAGTGCCCGCATGGTCTAAGGTGCTATTCTCGTGTTAGACTTTACTGCCGAAGATGGAAAGATCGGAGCTTGATCCCAGTCGGGTGCACTGAGTGTATTTTTTTACCAAATGAATTTCCACTCTACCTTCATACACATGCGGATGCACTGCCTCTAAATTAAACCTTACTAATACATAACACATTAGTGTAATTAGTACATGTGTGTAACTTATAGCCCGGACGGGAAGTAAGACATGGGGCTATTAAAAAAAAAGAGCTTGTATAAGATTCACCGTTCCAATCAACCAGTATCCCGTGTAATTTTGGTTTAATCCCCATGAAAGTTTAAGTTTTGCCAGCAAGTGTTTACTCGGAACGCCGTCAAAGTTCTCAAGTTTTTTTTGTTTTTGTTTTTAGAATATCTTGTAGTTCTGGTCTATCTTCCGTGGGTATAGCCTTGCATCTGTTCTGATGGGAGTTCTGGCCTCCCCCTTTTTATAACGAGAAACTCCAACAGAATAACGGCAAGCTACGGACAACTTAGTACAATAACTTTGCTATTACTTGAAAAACTTGTTTAATATTATTAAAACTTTGTACCATTTACCTAAATGGACTACTCTTTATTAAAGAGAAAAGTAAGTACTTGGGAAGTATAAAAACTTATAGTTAACTAGTTGATTAGATCAATTAATATCACATTTACAGAAACTATAGCGAATGTATTGTGATACTGAAAAAATGTATCTCATTATTTTAACAAAACTATATTTTTATTCACCTTCAATTTCAAAACGTTGTTTCTGTCTCGATGTCTGTCTATATGTATCTCTAGAAAAATATTTTGAAACTTTAATGTGTAAGCCGATTTATTACTAAATTTGGATTTTAAAATATGTATAATATTTCTTGGATAAATTTTCATATGAACGCAGATATCTAAAATTTAATGATATTCTACCGACAAAATTTAATAAAAAAAAAGGGAGTGGTGATTCATTCGAAAACGGCTTTACGCATTTTGATTTGATTTTCATAAATTTATATAAAGGGTACGAATCTTAATGTATAAAAGAGGGGACTTTATATTGACTTGATATTTCGTATTTCTGGTGCTAATTAACTCATCTGTGTTGATACATCTTTAAAATTTGATTTAAGGTGTAAAGTAATAAATATAAGTAAGTATATATACATTAGCCCCCGTGGCTTCTTTGGTGCTGACTGGCAGCTCACAGCTGACTTCTGACAGTCAACATTTAAGTTATATACCTAAATTTTGACTGTCAGAAGTGACAGCTGCTAAACACGTGTTTTTTCAGATCATATGGTTCAGCGTAGGGATACATAGTTTGGTCCGGTAACTTTTCAAAACCGTCAGCTCTAAGCTGTGAGCTGTCAGTCAGCACCAAAGAAGTCATGGAGCTACTGTATATACGTCTCAATCTGCGTGTGCACGTATTTATAACCGTGTCTTACCAGCTGTTCAGGCTAGACGCACATAATTTGATAATTACTCTAATGGGCTAGTCATGTAGAAGGAAGAATTTGAGAGATAATCTACCCACATTTGCGTGGAAAGAGTGTGGGAAACCATCTAGGAAAAATCACTCTCAGTATACGGTACCGAGATTCAAACCCTGATCTCCCCGTTATCAGAAGGCCAGTTAAATACGAGAGTGACGCCTTAGACAGTTCGGCCACCGACGCATATTTGACCTAATTAATTACACTGATGATTTAGGGGCCAGAAGTAGAATTAAGAGTATTTTCGTAGACAAAGAGTGGGAAACCATTTTTTAAAAACTCCTTTATCACACCTGGCCAGGATTCTAAACCAATTCCTCCCCCTTGACGAGGAAATCAAACTAGATTAGCCTAACCACAAGTTTATGTTACGTTTAACATAACTTCTCTTACTTTATTAATCACAACTTGTGAATGTGTGGAATGCCGGGCCTCCACCGTGGTTCGGATCCCACGTTAAACTGTAGGTCCTTCATTTCATCTCACAATCACCCTACCATTACACATTAGCGTAAGTGCGTATAATCCGAACGGGTAGTAAGACGCGGTGCTAATAATAATAATAACAATAATTCTCTTACTTTTTTTTTTCTTTACCTTCTCAAAGTTTTCCTACCTCCCACGTTTGGGTTTCTTTATCTATGATTTTCTCTTTCCTGCTATTTTAAGTTATTCTCGTGTTATTTCCGTTACCTTTACCGTTCAAACTTATTTTCTTTCTTGGTCACTTAAAACCAGTTCCTCTGAAACAGTAGTAAACATCTACACCAAAATCTATATTTAATTGCTCTTTCCGTTGTGTCCGTTTCATTGCACAAAAACTTCCCGTTTTAAATCGTTACTTCCTTTCTCAGTCACTTGGAAACTCCAATGAGAACCCTCAATAGGGATATTTCAAATATCCCTTTCAGCACTTAACCAAAACCCTGAAATAAGGGATAAGATTATCTGTGAAATGTAAGGGTGAGGGGTGAAGGGGTCTCAGGGTTGTTCATGGTAATATTATTATAAGTTTGCATCAGAGCAGCACAAATAATGTGGTCGAAAAAAACAACTCTAAGCAAATTCAATGCATTTTGAACACACCCACAGAAAAAAAAATAGGTCAAAGTAGTAATACAATTTTATGTTCAACAGCTAGAATTCTTGTCGTATCGCTTGGGAAGGGTTTTAAAGCTTTCTAAACTTCTTGTAACATCCCTTGTGAACATCCAATGAAGGTGTGCAATGGCCACGTAACACTCGCACATTATATCGAAACAAGAAAGAAATGGGGTGGGGAGAAGGAGAGCACTGATGCGAGGTGAGAGCGCAGCTTTCGACGAGAATAAATTTAACGACAACCCCCTGCCCTTCCCCCATCCCTCTTGCTTCCCCCCATCATCATCGTCACCCGCTTACTGCCACCAAAACTTTTAGACTCCGCCATAAAATGAGACGTAAAATGCGACTTTTTAATCGTCCAGATTGCTCTGTGAGGTAGACATAAAAAAAACGTGCTATATGGAATGAATAAACATGCCATTTTATTCGAACCAAGGACCGTTGCCGTGCGCATTCCACCCACACACACATATACTCATTTCTACAGTCTACGCCGACTTCTTTAACCTTTTTAATTCTGCCTTATTCCCATTTTCTGTTAGTTTTACCCCACCCCTCCTCCGTCCCGGGCCGTAAGAACGATGGTAGGTGTGGGAGAGGAACTTTACGATAGAGAAGTAGCTAGAGCAGTGTATTAAGATTCTCTTATCTTCTCTTTAGGCTTCATTAAGCATATTATTACAGTGCCAAGTAGCTTCATTCCGTGAGCGGAGGGAAAGAAAGATACGCCCTCCTTCGCGACAAACACACTTCACGACTGTTGGAGAATGTTACGGAGATATAGAGAGTGTGCGCGAATATTTGTTGCAAGGTTTAACATGGGCACACCCTGTAGAGTGACAAATGCAGATGTTGGACATTCCTGGGATATAAAGAAAATGCACGAATACTTCTTGCAAAGTTTAGCATCGGCACACCCTGTAGAGTGGCACATGCATATGTTGGACGTTACGGAGATATATAGAGTGCGCGCGAATACTTGTTGCATGGTTTTACATTCACACACCATGTAGAGTGATATATGCAGATGTTAATCAGCACATAGAATGGAAGTTTTATGTTGGCCTATTTAATTAGGTTTCGTTAAACAAAACTGATTATATCAGTACACGACTCATAAACATACTTGACCTATGACAGTACACCTTTATACTACACATCCAACCTTACAACTTTTTTATTGTTGCACCCCGTTTTACCACGCTTACGAGCTATCTTTAAGATGAATTGAATAGCCAATATATTTAAGTTGTTAAGTATGCTTATAGCTGCTTCTAAATATAATATTCTTTAAATTGAAAAATCACTCCTGGACACGAGATTTGAACCTGGGGCCTTTGGCTTATTATGCCAATACTCCAACCACTGAGCTATCCAGGAGTCATCACATGACAAGGGTCATTTTTCACTCATATTTTAAGGCATAGTCTGAGATGGACGAGAGTAAATCTTAAACTACATATGAACGGTCCAGTAATATCGCTATATATCAGATAAAACAGCCACCTTTGACTCGGGAGTGTTTTATTTAGTTGTACTAATGAGGTAGGCATGAGTAATATAGAAATTTAAAGGATCTCTACCCGCATTTGTGGTTGGTGATAGTAGTAATTAATTCAGGAGAAAACACAATCAATACAACCAGCTGGTGTTCGAACACCAACCTTCCCACTGCCGGAAAACAAGACTAGAAGAGCTTGACGTTTAATCTACTGATAGGGGTAACCTACTGCTAACTGCCAACCTCGGTGGTTTTGGGGTAAAATGCTCGCCTCAGGACCCAATGATTGTGTGTTCAAACTCAGCCGAGGTCAAAAGATTTATCTTAAGCGATGAAAATCCGTAGCACAGCTTCCTTCTGATAAGACGTAAAGACGTCAGTCCCATGTCGATTGTGACATGTAAAAGAACCATGAAAGGTATGTGGAAAAAACCTTTCCCCGCAAAATTGGTAGGCCCTTTTACTCTCGCTCATAGAAATTCCCATGAGCTGATATATTTCTTTTTCATTTTCATCTATTTGAGGTGTTTGACATGAATCTCTGGAGCGACTGCTTATATCACCACACGATTCTAGATTAACTCAAATTTAGAACAGACACAACATCCAGCCCCCGGCCGTTAATTCATCAATGTGAAAGGGGAGAGTCCACATTTCACCAGCTATAATTTTTTAGCCCACACTGTAAATCGAACCTGGGATCCTTAGCTCAGTAGAAAGACACACTACCGACTGAACTAAGGTGTAAGACGTGTGCTAATATAATCAGCTGGTACTTTTTTCTAAACAGTCGAATTTAAACCAGCAAAACCGTTTTACAATATTTTAAAAAATACAACAAAATTTTAAAAATAATTAATTCTAAATTTTAAAAAACTAACAAACTGATCTCCACCTGACTGTCGTCAAGGGAAGAACGCGGAAAACCACAATTAGATACGTTTTCTGGTTCAAGATTGTAAACATGTATCTACATAATTTCCAGTTAATCGGCCCTGAGATGGAACCTTAACCTAATAACAACACAAGCTACCGCCAGGAATAATGGCACTT
>CABFVX010000051.1:152207-195511 GCA_902151425.1 Timema shepardi
TATATATATATATATACCTGAGCGTGAGTGTATAGAACGTTTCAAGACCTAAGGACGCGTTAGGGACAGTTTCGGAAATATTCTCTCCGTGGCAAACAAATTCGTTCCGTTCCGATTGGATGTAACGTTTCCGATCCGATCCGATCTGAGCAAGTGTACGGGTCTCCATTGAAATGCATGTAATGCATCATGTCCGACGCGTTCTGTTCTGATCCGAATAGGTGTGCGGCAAGCTTAAAGGTATGTATTTTTACGGTTTTTATAGTTAAAAGTCGTGTAGAGCTCGACTGCTGAGGACGGGGAGATCGAGGTTCGAATCTCGGTCGGGTGAACTGAGGGTGGTTTTTCCTAAATGGTTTTCCACTCTCCCTCCACACAAATGCGGGTTCACTTCCTTTAATTCAACCTTACCAATTCCTAATCCATTAGAGTAATTAGTACTTAAAGCGTATAACCCGAACGGGTAGTAAGACGCGGTGCTAAATATTATTATAACTATTATAGTTAAAAAGTGTTGTTACAACAAGATAACTCAAATATGGTTTCAGTATATACAATAAATCTAATTTAATCTAATTTGGATAGAAATTACAGGCATTGCATAATTTCACTATGACATTTTCTTTTTATTTTAACATTTTTGGCTAAAATTATATTATTCTCATGGCAGATATCAATGAACTGTTGAGACTACTTGGTTAATTCCTTACTCTATAGCACTAAGGAACTCTAAAGCTCATTGCCACACTTACAAAAGTACGCCACTTATCCCTGTCTTGAACTAGTTATATCCAGTCCATCTCATTACACCCTATTTCTTTCATGTCCATTCTAATAGTATCCTCTCATCTGCATTTAGTTCTTGCCAATGGGTTTGCCAGTCAATTCCCTGAACAAGGTTGTAGATTATTCCATTCGCGCTGCATGTCCTGCCCACCCGTAATCTACAAGACTTGATTATCCTAACAATGTCTTGTGATGAATAAGTTATAGGGTATGTAACTCATTATTATGTAACCTCCTCAATCCCCTAGTAGCCTCATTTATTTATTTTTCAAATAATATCTTTTCGTGCACATTGTTTTCATATACGCCCCTTTTTTCCCTTGTGTAAGGTAAGAGACCACGTTTCATACCTATAGAGAGAACAACAGGTAAAATGATAGTTTTTGATTTTCTGAGTTTTACATTTGTTGAAAGTAGGTGAGATGTCAACAACCTACTGACCGAATAATAGTATGCCAGTTCTGACAGTATTCTTATTCTAATTTCCAATATAATATCGTTATTGCTAGTAAAAATTGCTCCTAAATATCTAAACTCATTAACCATTTCAAATGATACCTATGTTACTATCAGTAATCTCTAAATTTTCGTTCTCAATCTGTTTTATAGTATACATAGTCTGTTCATCATTTACTTCTAGACCTATTTTCTAGCCTCTAATAAAATGTCTGAATTTTCTGCAACCACCTTAAAAAGGGTCACTAGAGTAAGAAATAGAACCTGTAAAACCTCAGACAGCCTTCACGATATTTATTGATATTATTTCTGTGAAAATGTTTTTGATTGAGAATGTAAGTCAGTGGTGTTACTAGAATAATATCAAGGGGGTAGGGAGCGATCAATAAATGCAATTATCTTAAAATTAAATCATCAACTTCATTAAAATGTTTCGTCAGGGCCATTAAAAGACAGGGCTGACTTTTATAGCTCAAGGTTGTCAAACTTCAGAAAAGATGCTCGAAATATCAAATGAACTTGGTACTCATTAAAAAGCCTTCATTTCTACTAAATCAAAACTAAGGCTTGTCTAGTTTTTTAAATAAAGTTTGGAAATACTTAGTTTAATATAAACACCTAAAATTACCCTTATTTGAGAGAAGGAGGTTAGGTTAAGGTCCCAAAGAGGTGAAGTGACACTATTGCAGACAATACCATCAAAAATATTACCACTTGCTTTGGTGGCCGCGCGTTCTAACGCGCTACTCTTTATAGTAGACTAGACTGCTGAAGACGGGGAGATCGAGATTCAAATGTCGGTCGGGTGTACCGAGGCTGACATTTCCAAAATTATTTTTTATTCTCCCTCCATAAAAATGTGGATACACTTCCTGTAAATATAACCTCCCTAATCCCTAAAACCATTAGTGTAATTAGTATATAAGAGTATAACCCAAACGGGTTGTAAGACGCTGCAAAAAAAAAAATTACCGTTCGAGTGTTACCATTAAATGTGTATGTTGGGAGCAGATTCGTGTGTGCGTGGAGGAGATATGTGACCTGGTGGTATCTCTGACCGAATGTTGCGCGCATGCCGGCTATCTACTGGCAGTACTACAAGACGGCAGCACTCCGGAGGTCCCTGGTGCTGTGGACAGATACCAGCTGTGCAGAGCCGCGGCAGAGATAGAGCACAAGACGGGACTGCTTCGAACATACCGTCTACACACCATCACCTCACTGGTCGGTAGTCAGAGACAGGCCCACAGTTGGGAGGATTTGAAGTTGATATGTCTCATTTATTATCAAGTTAAGAAAAAGGAAAAAATTAATACAATA
This sequence comes from Timema shepardi, assembly GCA_902151425.1. NCBI lineage: Eukaryota > Metazoa > Arthropoda > Insecta > Phasmatodea > Timematidae > Timema > Timema shepardi. Next base: position 154,770 of record CABFVX010000051.1, read on the forward strand.
TATATAGAAAATAACTGTAACTAACCTGGTTTAAAACGCCAGTTTCTTAATTAATTTCAAAATTTAAAAAAAGCCACAGTTACTCGACCAATTGCTTAAAATTATAATTACAAACCACTATTAATCAAAAAACATTTTGAGCGACCATCTTATTGAAACGGATAACCAGATTTAAAAACTATCTGCATAAAACTTTCTTCTTGGGTTCAAAGAATATCCCTGCCATATTTTGATTTAAAAAATTGTCAACGCATTTGTCAGCTATAGTAGAGCAAAAAATAATAATTTTTTGAGTGGCTTCCATATTAAAAAGGATGATATTAAAAATCTATGTATGTATATTGTTCGGCCTGGTTTTAAAGAAGGTCCCTGCCAAATTTCGTTAAAATTGATTTACACATTTGACAGTTATTGTGTGACAAAGATCCAGGCTTGCTGACAGACAAAATGCCTAAAAGTCAAGTTAAAACAGAACCTCACTACGCTTGGTCATATATTTTATTTTTGTTGCATTTTTCTAAAAAAAAATTGTGAAACTTCATTGGTTTCAATTAGACTTGTTTTTTTAAAGTATAATACAAGAAATCACACAATGATACAATGTCGGGTTTGAGCCCTATGGCCTACAAGTTACTCATTATTCCCCTTTGAAAAATTAGCTTTATAGACCCTTAAGATTGAGACGTTGTAGACGCCAGGCGTTATTTTGGTCATCCAAACATGGCTCTAAGGTATATAGTGCTAATACGAAAGAAATTATAGTTAAGGAGAATTAAAAACAAGGCTTGTAGGTAAACTCCCACGATAAGCTCGTCTTATTTGCGATTGTTGTGTCACGTCCCAGCAACTGACCGACATCTGTATCAACGTGACGGAGAGTGCCAACATATTGACAGACAGCTGCTTGAAGGCGGCTGACGAGGCCTTGCAGGGTAACACGAGGGAGCAGTTCAGGCTTTGTCTCAAGAGCGTCGCGGCAGCCCTCAACACTTTCTGCGGAAGTATCAAGTTCCTCAAAGACCTTCCCGATGAATGCAACTACAGGGCGTGTCAGGTATAACTCCACTGCACTGCACATCATCTTACATTCTTGAAAGTGGTGAACTCTAGCGTCAATGATGTTTCTGAAGAAACATAGTTTGATTTCATCCGTTAATGATATCTACGATTTGTATACAAGTTTGTCCTGCAATTGTATTTAGTAAACATCTAAGAACTAGGGCTGGGTGTGTAGTATTATATACACTGGCCAAGGTTAGGTTATTTTTTAAGTTGTGTGCTGATATATTTTGTGTTTAGAAGATTCACATTATATAATCCAGTAAAATTAAGTGCCAGGTTGTGTTGAGTAAGTGTGTTATTGACACACTTGAAACTATTTCGATCAAAGGAAGTTTGAGGGTGGCTTTTAAGAAAATGTATTAGCAATAGTAGGCCTACTTGGAAAAACAAGGAAAAAATCTGCATAATGTCCAATCAACGTTTTAATTACAGCCTTCCGTATTGGAAAATTTTCCCTATATTTATTTTGTAAGATTTTCCAAAATGGAAAATTTTCAATTATTATTTCTGTAAAATATTATCAACTGATTCAATGGAGCTATTATGTAATAGAGATATAGATATTCGAAATGTTAATGTGTATACTAAAAATTAGTTTATCCTGAGGGTGTTAACACACTCGTAATAGACTAGACTGCCAATGACAGGGAGATCGGTGTTTGATACCAGTCGGTTGCACTGAGAGTGTTTTTTCCTAATAGTTTTCCACTTTTACGGGTGCAATTTCTATGAATTCAACCTTCCTCATCCCCAACACATTTGAGTAATTAGTACATAGTCGTACAAACCAAACTAATAGTAAGATGCGGTGCTAAAAAAAGTTATAAGGAAACACATGAATGGGAGATTTTGTTGACCCGGTATGTTCATTAATCATGCTTCAGTTTTTTATCATCTATAAGTTAACTAAAATAATGTTAAGGTTATCCCGAAATTTGTCTCCCCCCCCCCACCCCCTATCCTCCGTGGTTCCTATCTACACATAACCTGCCCCCTTCTTGTAGCCCACTCGTCTCTTAACACACACTATTTTGAAGTATAATAGGCTCTAAGTGCCACCCCTACAATTTAACCCCTCCACCGCAAACTGCCATTGCGGAAAATTTTCATTTCTAGTAGTAAGGCGTAATCCTAAGATACAACACCTCACACATTGTTTTTGATTTCAATGTCAACTGTAATACTAAATCTAACCCTATCATTGTCACAAAAATGTTATTTTCATTTTATCAACATATTTTAGACTATGACAGTGAACAATCAAGAAAACCTCTAATGCGTGAGCCCACCTGAGCGCCCGCTGTCTGTTGGCAATGATAGTACCAACATTTTCGGATAGAGGGTGTCATGTGGTCAGAACGAACCCTCCAGCTGTTAATCTCAATTTTCTATGCTATAACCGCTACTTTTTCATTCAAGTAGCTCCTCATTTGCCCTCCCGAGGTTGAGTTGACCCCATTCCAAACCCACTGCTTCCCATAAAATCTAGAAGCACCAGGGATTTAATCCAGGACCTGTGGATATGTAGCCAGGAACTCTGGCCACTAGACCATAGAGGCAGTCTATCACAGTGGACAGTAATTTCATTTTATAAACTTTCTCTGAAAAAAGATTCAAGATACCACATTTAACAGCAAGTGATATATTTCAATCTATAACATATCAAATCAACTTTTTAACAACCTCTATTAAAACTTTTATCATTATTACATTTCATACAAAATATTATGTTTATTTAAATGTAAATTTGACAGTGCTATAGAGCTTAGGTTCTGTATTTTCACTAAAAGCTGTAATTTCCTTTAATAATATGAATAAAATAAAAGTTGTCTTCGGAAAGAAAAACAATGTTTTCGAAGATGAAGACTATTTTAACAGCAAGCGTGACATAGTAGAAATAAAAACTATTTTCTTTAAGAATGGATAGGTCAGGAAAAGGGTTTGTTTACAGCTGAACTTAATAGATTTTAAAATTTGAAATGTGACATAACAAGGTTTCTGTAGTTAACTTACCATAATACGAATGCACATTTTTAATATCAGGTATTTGGCGAAGCCTTGACCACCACCTGCAATGCCCTAGCAGTGTTCGCTACCCAGGACTCCAAGTTAACCGGTACCAGCGCCAAGCTAAGTCCGGCTGGCATCGACACGCTCCATGATGTGCTGAGTGCGTGTATGGGTGTTGTCTCTCCATGCGTGCTGGTGTGCTCTATCGTGAGGGATGTGGCAGGGCATTGGGATGATAAGGTTGTCACTAGAGTGCAGCAGTGTCACGGAGCAGTCCTTAGGAGTTCAAATAAACTAACCGAGGCACTCGGTGGGTTTGGCAGTGAGGAAAGAAAAGACAATGGCAAAATGTGGATGGATGGTGCTTCAAATATTTAACAAAGAGATTGTGTTGTGTTCATTTTAGTACCTTTACTCCCAAAGATATATTTAATAGTGATGGTCAGATATAAAATGTTACAGGTTCCAATTAAGAGTACAATATATTTCATTTAACGTGTCCTGGTTCCAAATCCCAATTAAGGTGGGATGGAAAGAGATGTGAGAAAAAGCCAGTGTGTTTGCAGTTTTTATGTAAAAACATTTTCTGACCAAAATAAATAAAATATTGCACCACTACAAATATAGAATTTAATTTTCTTTTCATGGTGACCTCAACATTTCATGAATATCTGTCAAGGGTGTCCTAGAATCTAATAAGAACTTTTTCTCTTCATTTAAAGTTTGTTAGATAATGCCACCACACCCATGAGAGATATTCAGTAATTGTTATTGTCAACAATGAAGAAAATTAACCTTCACGTTTGTACAGAGCTATATTTTTTTATTTTACCTAAAAAAAAAGTTTTGCCATGAAAATTGCAAAAACACTGGCCATTCTCGTGTCTCCTTCCATCCCACGTTAATCACAAAAATATTTCCATTGGTTTTGTATTTCTGTAATATTAGAATATAGATGGCTCACAAAAAAATTTCATCTAGCAGGTCATTACCCATAAAAGATGCAAATGTTAATTATAAATTATGTTTGTGTGAGCAAACTTTATTTTGTTGGATGTATTTATTCTTGATTTATTTTTAACGTATTTAACTAGGAACCGAGGAGCTTAGAAGCGGCTTTTAATGAACCAAAACCAGATCAATATCTTAAATGAGGCACTGGTGGAACCAAGGTACTAAAGAACCGGACAATTGCTACTAATGTTGCTAATTTGTTGTACTGTTGTTGCTAATATGTTCCGTTAAAAAAAAGAATCAATATCCAGTACACTTGCATCGTATAGGCGATATAAAATGTTTTGCCAACTATATAAACCAGACTTCAATCCACACTTGAAAAGTATATTCATTCCTCAACTCACGCACTTTAGAGAGTTCTGTTTGTATAACAGAGACCCACACAAACCTCAAGAAAAACATCTACACAGTACACACAAATAACAAAAGCAGCTAGCCAGGGGTGAAATAATGTTAACATAAAATTAATATCTTAAATCATAATAATTCAGACTCGAAATGTCATGATCCAGTTTATCTTGATTTAAAATACTTAAACTTAACCTCCCAATTTTCCGAGATTCAATTCCTAGGGACACTGAAATATCACAAGAACTGTTTTTATGAACTTTTAAGTAGAACATTATTTTTTTAGCACCAGGTCTTACTACTTGTTCAGGTTATATGCCCACATTAAAATTAATACAAAAACAATTTTATAAGAGCATTGTATCATTTTTGAATGTATACACAAAATAAAACTAAAGTGAATATTTTTGCGAAATTATTTAAGTGGCATTTTATATACGAATAATGGTTACTTATGTCAATGTTAATGAGAAGTAAAAAAACTCCATGGTATCAGATCACTATAGTATATGAATGTGCTGTAGTTGTTAAGTGTAGTTAATATAAAGAAAAAAAATGCAATGTTGTATGTGATTCTATTAACCTATAATATTTAAATTTTAGAAAAAAAAGTTTGTCAAGTATATTTTTATTGTTTGGACTTAACTAATAAATTCAACACCTTAGCTCAGTTAGCGTAACTCTCTACTGAGTTAAGGGTCCTTGAGTTCAATACCCGGCATGGCCAAAAACTTTATAATTGGTGAAATGTGGGTTTGCCCTTTCACGGGGATGAAATAATAGCCAGGGACTGAATGTTGTGCCTGTCCTTGTCTTAAGTTAGATCATAAGGCATTTGAAGCCCCAGCAGGCCGATAATGGAAAATATATGGCTTGAATAAAAAATGTACCCAGGCCACAGACTGGAAACAGTAATAAACGTAAAAAAAACAACTTAATAGATAAATTTTAGGGAGGACATTAAGGCACATTATTAAAAAGTAAGCAATGTAGAAACAGGCAAAATGTGTCAATGTATTAAAACAAAAGGTCTGTTAACATACAATCATATTTTTATGATTATTACAATAGTTTTCAATCGATAACATAAAATCAATCTCACATTAATCACCATCAACATAAACCTCATCAAAATTTCAAACACCACACAAAATACTAAAAAAGTCAAAAATACACTCTAAATATGCCTACAATAATATCGCTAGTTTTTATCCCCACTAATGAATATCTTTAGAAAACCCCTTTTCACTTTTTGAGGTGTTTTGTAATATATGTAATATGGTACAGGAATGAGGGGTACAAACATATAAAAGGGAACTAACACAATAAAGCTCTTACAATTACACACTAACCCTTTACATTGCTGCCATTGGACAAAGAGGTAGAGGCTGCCTCTTGAAGAAACAAGATCTACCACCCAATCCAGGTTTAATTCTATTGGATCTCATCATGAAGAAGTGAGTGTGAAACATGTAACACAACTTCTTTAGGTGCGGAAGAAGGGAGCACAAGTGTTTTTACAGTTTTTAGAGAATTGACATTTTTTGGCCAAAATAAATTAAATATTTCTCCAAAAGCAACATAGAGTTTAGTTTTCTGCACATGCTAATATCAACAGATCTTGAATATCTGTCCAAGGTTGTCCTAGAATTTTTTCATAACTTTTTCTCTTTATTTAAAAAGTTTTGACAAAATTATGAGACACCCTTGAAATATATTCAAGATCTGTTGATATTAGCATGTGCAGAAAACTAAACTCTATGTTGCTATTGGAGAAGTATTTGGTTTATTTTGGCCATAAAAATGTAATTCTATAAAAACTGTAAAATTACTCATGCTCCCTTCTGCCACACTTGGGGATTTTTGGTTTCCTCTTTTACAAAGTTGTGTTGCATAGTTCACAATCCCTCCTGATGAGTTCCGAAAGAATAAATCCTAGGTAGAGGGATTGGGAAATAATGATCAATTTTCTTCGAGAGGCAGCCGTTAACTCTTTGTCCAATGGCACAATGTTACGTGTGAACTGTTTTGTTTTTTTTCATTGTAAGAGCAAAATTGTGTGTTTGTTACCTTTTATGCATTTAAATCCTTTTTTCTTGTACCTTCAATATATAACTAAACATTGATAGTTATTTCCCCAAATTGGTTGTTTCAAAAAAAAAGGACCACAGTAATATCAACAAAATATTAACAATCTCATTGTACAGAACAGCACCTAGAAAATGGCTAGAATTCCATCATGAGCATTAGGTATAGTAGCTACATTTTTATAAATAGGACTGTATAAATAAATAAATAATGGTTTGACAAATAACAGTAATAAATATAAAAGATTTATAAAACAAGGCATGTAAAATAAAGACACACAGAAATTAAGGAATATTTCCCTACTTGTTAACACTTTGGTTCCTAAATTACACCAACTTGATAATTGATAAAACCATCAATTAAATTATTGATAAATATAAAAGATGGATAGAAACATATTAGAGGGGATGAACACAATGTTGCTTTTACAATTTAAAAAAAAAACTTCACAATTACCTTGCTGCCCCTGGACAAAGAGGTAAGAGTTGCCTCTTTAATAAAATCTATCGTTACCATCAAATCCCTCAACCTAGGTTTCAATCTATCGTTGGGCATCAGAAGGGGTGTGAAACATGCAACACAAATTCCTAACAGACGAAATAAAAAAAACACAATAGGGAGAAAAAGAAAAAAGGTGAAGAATAATAGGACACTTAGATAGGAACATGTAAGAAAAAAAGGACAAACACAGGAAATGGATAATGGAAGATCAAATTGCATCAGCCCAACCCTAATAAAATCATCCCTTTCTCCTTCAAGTGAGATTATATATTTAAATGTCTGTGAAAGAGAATTAATTTGATTTTAATAAAGGTTTCGTGTTCTAAAAATGAATTTTGCCATATTAAAACTTGGGGTAGCAAATAAGTAGAGATTTATACTATGCATGTAAACATAAGTTTAGAAGTATCAATTTATAAGCAATTTCTTTTACTATGTACAGAGTATCCAACTATTCACAATACAATAATAGTCACATGGCAGGATGATAAACAAATGGCAGCTTTTACTTTCAGTCTAGGTAAAATACAAACAAATATTTAGAAGAAGGTACAGGAAAGGCGGATAGAAACATATAAAAGGGGGGACAAACACAATATGGCCTGTACAATGAAAAGAAGAACACAGTTCACACTTTACACTGCTGCCAATGGACAAAGAGGTAATGGATGTCTCTTAAAGAAAATTGATCGTCACCACCCAATCTCCCGACCTAGGTTTCATTCTATCGGAACTCATCAGGGAGGAGTGTGAAACGTGCAATGCAACTTCCTAAAAGAGAAAACCAAAAAACACAAGAGGAGAAAAAAAGGAAAAAGGTAAATAATAATAGAACACATGGATAGGAACAAATAAAAGGTATAACAAAAAGGACAAACACAGGAAAAGGACATGGATGCGAATCTATAGTGATATAACTCTATAAGGAAATCCTCTCTTCGTAAAGAGAGGTTTTCCTTATAGTTATAAAACAAATATTTAAAAATTGAGTAAAAAAATACAAAATACTATTTGAAAAAATTCCAACGTTCATAAGTTATACTAATAAAGTTAAAGCTGGGTGGATCTTAAAAGCTGCATCAATCGAGTGATACTTCTGCTATTAAGACACATTATTGTACTGCAATAACATTATTTCCAATTTAGGGATTGTAAATTATATTTTCCTTATTTTTAATAACTTGGGTTATTTTAAATAAAAATATGAGAAAAAAAGTTATTAAAGGACAAGGTAGCTCGGTATAAAAAGTACACGGAAAAACAATGACCATAGCAAACAACCTAAAACAAAATAATTATTGGCACACATTAGATATATTTTGTTTAGTACATCAGTAGAGAAATTACACCATGGCAGTGCTTAGGTTACAAACTGTAACTTCTCACATATATAACAAATAGAAAATAATGCAAATGCAGTCTAGCAATGTATTGCCATTCTGATCTGTTATGTACAATACAAATCAAGATTCAAATAAAACCATCTAAAATGAATTTTAAATCACGGCACTAACTTTTTTTATCAATTTAGATTGAGATATTACTAACTATTGTGCAATTGTTTCCCCCCCGAGTGATTTTAGTGCAGAAATTTATATAAAAATAGCCACAATCTCATTTTTTTTTAAAGTATAAAACAAAAAATATTCAGCTTTGAAACTATTCTATATATTCAATTCGAGTTTGCTTTGAATTGAAAAAGTAGACTTCACACACCCCTAGTGTTTAAATGATTAAATAAACAAATAATAAAACACCATTGATGAGATTTTGAGCAGCGGTGGGCACGCAGGCAATGATGCCAGTATTATCTTGTCTTGTTTGATGATGATGAAGTGGTCAAGATTCAAATTCTTGCCAGGAGTTCTAAGGTGATATCATTATATGGTTTTCCCCTTTATTCCTAAATAAGTGCAAGTACGTTTCTTCTAAGTTTCGCCTTACTTGGCCCTACTTCCCTGGTGTAAATATTATGCATATAACCAATAGGAAAAGAAATGAACCATGGAATAAACAAACTATCTTTAGTGGCTAATTTGATAGTATGATTTGTCCATTAAATTATACCTTGTTCAACTGTCATACTATAGATGCAACATTTAACTGTTTATAAGATTTATGAAAGGAGAGAATTAAAAAATACCCGGTTAGTTCCTGAAAGATAACTTTCCGCAAACACAACATGTTGAGTGAAATGATACCTAACACACACACTACAATTGGCAGCAACAATACTAAGAGTGGTGACCAAAGTATGACTGATATACCATTCCTAAAGATGAGGAGGCAAACCATGCAAAACAGCTCCACCAAGTAGCAAACCCAAACACACCCCGCATCACATCAGCAGTGAAAATCTGGAAATAAGAATAAATAAACATTATACTCATAATGACCCAAGGTAAATGTTAGTGTTTGTTTTATTTCCATTGGTTTTTCTTTTGTCACAAAAGGCAATAATAAATTAGCTCTTAGTGCAATGTTATATGGTGGTGGCTAGTGGAATTATTACTCCCTGTTAAATTTAGTTTTTTATTTATATTAACTGTAAAACTTAATGCAGTATTTAATGTACGTACAATAAACTAATTATTTGATGTGCAACTACTGGCCTGTTTTAAAGAGTCCAGTGCCAAACTGAATTGCTGCGCTGTATCTTGTATTGAGCCGTTTTCCACCAAGGGGGATCTGCCAGGAGTTTGCTCGGCACCAAAAGAGTACTCAGGCACCTCCTTAAACATACCTAGCCAGCTGTAGCCTCCTGCAAATACAAATATTGGAACAAAATTTATAATTATTTTCACTGTACTATCAAATGCCTCAAAATTATACAAAACAATAAGAAGTTAAATAATAAATTGTATCTAAAATATTAATTTGTTATAAAGAGAGAGTGGAAAATGTTTTAGAAAAAAAAAACCTCAGTACACCGAGATTCAAACCTCAATTTCCTTGTTAAGTCTATTCTAACATGAAAGTAGTGTGTTAGACTATGCGGCCACCAAAGTGTGTTATTGCTTAACTGATGTAATCACTGTCAATTTTGTAAGAAAAGGTTATTTTACCTTTTGGAGTAGATAATTTTATACATGGAATAAAAAAAAACTGGGTCAAAGTAATGAAAGTTAAAAGCCGATTTTCGTTCTTATCCAATTTTTCCCAGTTTTTGGACATTCTTCTTTGTATGAAAGTAAAGTTAATCGTAATTAATCTTCTTACCCAGTGTTTTGAAGATGAATGTGAAGTAAAGACAAAGTAGCAATGGCGCCACATATTGTAGTGTGACCACGCAGAGGTAATAAAACACAGCCGCAATCTGCAACCAATTATTTGTATCATAGTAAATAAGTCAGGGTTAAGCAAATTCACTGGTTTTAGAATATAACTTTTTTTTAAAAGTTAAATATACCCTTCGGTATAGTTAAAAGTAGATACATGTACTTACACCATTATCTCAAAGCTAGTGTTCTTGGCTGTGACATGATAAGTCATTAATAGCTGTCACTAAGACCAAATAAATTGTACTTGAAAATGTACATAGATATGGAAAAAAAGGTATCAAACAAAGGTACCAAGGTACATCAATTTAAAAGATTCAAAGATTTAATATTAGTTGTAAACTTTAGTACCAGCATGTTGTATTTTAACGATGTATCCTAATTTAATATCAAGACTCAAAATTTATGAACTACCAAAGGATATAGATCCAAATTAAAATCAAAAAGGTTCAATATTGATATAATATTTTAAATCCACTTTAAAATTGTAAATAATAAAATAATAATGACATGGATAGAAATAGATGTATATCCATAGTGGTGATCGTCCAAGAACAATTAACTTATCACGTAAAACATATTTTGTAAGAGACGGATTCAAATATAAGTAGGATAACTTAGTTCTTAAGTTTTTATATCAAAAATAATTTGTCCCTTTTTAAAGTAAGAATTAAAAATAATAACATACTTTCTTCTGTAGCTCAATGTTGGTAATCCTACCGGCCTCTTTCTTTTGCTCTTCAAGTCTGTAATAGGCCATATTGAGATAGGCCTGCAAGTACACAGGCATGAGTGCTAAGCGTAAGACCACTGCCGCAACCACAAAAAGGAGTCGCATGCTTTCAAATGCAGAATCACTCATACTACCACAAAACCAAAGTAAATATGTCAGTACTATTTAACGTATTTATTTAAGTACAATTATTATATAAAATTATATCATAAAAAGAATAAAGATTATTTTACCAATCATATTAAAATGAATTAAGCCTGTTGTAATATATCATTATATAAATATGCAATAAGTGAACTGTAGAAAATGAATTGCAAATAAAAGTACTAACATTAACACATATTTACAAACCCTTAAAAATGTCAATGTCATAATGGCATATTTAAATAAATAATAACATATAACATTTCTTTTAGATGTTCCTAGAGGTGTGCAAAGCTTCAAACATTCGACTCGGTTCCAAAAAAAACAACAGCTTCGACTTCACATTCGGAAAAATTCAGGCTTTCACAATTATAAAGCTTTGGCATATTGACAGCTAAAACACTCCATTTATGTTCATTTATTGCCCTTCTGAAATGTTACGAATTAATAATAAAATGAAAAAAATCTGAAGTAATTGAATTGCATGTTGTGATAAAAAATTTATTTGTCAGATTAGAATGAAATATTACTAGCAATTGTGCAATAAAACATTTTCTAGGTAATTAGCAATTGTGCAATAAAACATTTTCTAGGTAATTTTAGTGCATATCATATTTTTACAAGCAAGAAACAATTAACATAAAAATATTTAAAATTTGATTCAGCTCTGAGAATAATTCATATATTAAAATCAATTAAATTAACTTAAATCTTATTATGATTATTTTAAAAGTAGTGAATTAAATTTAAGAGTACTATTTTAAATATTTACATTCAAAAACTTTTTATTTTAATTTATAAGAACGATAATCAATTAAATTAATTTAAATCTTAATATGATTATTTTAAGAGTAGTGAATTAAATTTAGGAGTGAAAAAGTGGACGTCACACACCCCTTTTAAAAAATGTAAATAGTCAAACAAAACGGCAATATTTGACTTCAGTAAAGTCACTAGAACACAAAGGTCAAGTTGAGTACATTCATAATTTGCTAATACTTAGATTAAATGACTAAAAAAACTAATAAAATCACAAAGAAAAATCACACAATTCTAAATATTACCATTAAAACCATAATTTTCATTTAATGAGATTTGTGAGTTAAATATTGAAGGATAAAGTTTGTACTGCTAACATTTAAAAATGAATTTTTGCAATAAATCCATAGAATAAACCATAAAAACAAATAGTTTTTTAAGAATAAAAATTGTTTGTGGAAAAAAGTGATGATCATACAAATTCAGATTTTTAGTGAAATTTAATAAGGGTGTACAATGATGGATTAAATAGGCAAGTTATTTAAAGTTGTACTACTTGTAATTTTTTTTATATAATACAAAAGAGGGACTCTGCTCGCTATGGAATAATATCTTAAAATTTAATCAAAATTTGAGACAAGATTGAAATTTCCAAGCACTCACATTTTTTTAATTTTGAAAAAAAGAATTTGAGTTTCGAGTTTTAACTGCTAAAACTTGACTCGTCCTCAAACTTTCCAGCACTCTCACAACCCTAAACATAATCATTATTATGTCATGACAACAGAAGACTCACAGTGGCCCAGTCATCCCAGTGAACACTCTACTGGTCAAATAGTCTCTGGCCACAGGTTTTATCCACAGCAACACGGCGACGAATGGAGAGGCAAAGCTCATGTTCAAGAGGAGTTTCAGAGCATTGTTCTCACTGCAATATCTGTCAAAGACACACAGTTTCATTGTAACATTTAAAACATAAGAAACTATTAATGCAACTCAGTAATACCTAACCACAAAATGACAGAGTAATATGGAGAAAATGTTCACAAAAGCAATTATTTAAGCGATGAACATCAAATTTCTAAAACCAAATGTTTTAAATGAGTCACTTCAGTTAGAGAAATGTCATATTTGTTATTTTTATTGATTCCAATTCTTAAACTTTAATTTCTGATATTGATTCTTTGCAAAGGTATGTTTCTTTAGTTTAGATACATTGTGTGTCTGGTGCGATGGTCGTTTTCAACTTTGTGTTACAGTAAAAATTAATTTTCCCTGTTTTTTATAAACTCTCCAGGGGTTTGCAAGCTTGAGTTTTTTCATATGAGTCAAACTAAAGTCGAGTATTTCGAAAAGCTCCCAAGTTTGAGTATATTAAAAAAAATTTAATGTTAAGAATAATTTTTTGTTTATTTTAAGAGTAAAATAGTATACATAAAATTTCACCAGTGAGTAACCATAAAATTTAAATACATATTTCAAATGTAAGATTTTAAAAATATATGAAAACAAACTATGTTCTTAAAATAAGAATGACACTAATTTTTATAAATAGTAAACATTAAAAAAAGTTTAAAAATCTAATAATAAATTTTTAAACTGGAAATATTGGTTTTAAAATTAGAGAAAACACTTTAAAAAACATGATTTGAAAATAAGAACACCACCCAAATAAACATTTAATAGAAAAATAATCAAAATGGTTTCATCACTCATATCTTTAAAGACTAAAGTTACACTTGCAATTAAAAAATATCATAAAATTATGACTTAATAAACTGAAAGATATTTCACCAAAATAAGCCTTTGTAACTTTAATTGCCTTATATGAAAACGTGAGAACCACAAGCAGCTAGAAATGTGAAATGTTTCATATTTAATTTATTAGTCCTTAAAGTATTAACCGTACATGATTGCTTTTTCTATTCCAATCCCATTCCTCTATCTGCAGTTGCACATGTGCCTTATATAAGCTCTCACTATATATTATATTATCAGGAAATTTATTTCAATTCCTTTTTTAATGCTTATATAAATTTATGTTCATATTTTAAAATAAAAAATAAGATGGTTAAAATAATATTCTAGTAGACAATATGAAATAGTAAATGCTTTTTTTATTTGAATGTAGTCAGTTTGGTTAAACAGGTATTTCCATGTTGATCGACAATAATTTTAAACAGGTTAACCAACATAATTCTATTACTAAATAGTAACTAATGTAGTTGAACATATTAATACAAGTTTTAAATATCTTAAATTCGAAAACAATCAATAGGTATTGTCGATGTTAGATTCAACAGAAATTCTAATTTTAGAAAAGACCATGTAAAAATAATAAAAATAATGATTATTCAAGTATTTAGTGAACTACTTAACTATTTTAATTTCCATTGCCTTGTAATGGGAATGCAACTTTAATCTAGGATAATAATTCAGCAGTCAAAAGTAGTTTTAGAACTCTATTACTTTAATGATGTGAAATTTTATATCAATTTTAACAATTTGGTAAGTTACCAAATGATTTATGAATGAAACTGCTGATATCATAAAAATTAAATAGCCTAAACTTACCATTTCATTTTAAAAATTGATTTGTGCATTCAGCAAGAGAAAGCTTGAAAATGACAAGCCTACTAAATGTTCTATCTTGATCCCAAGATTTAATGACTAGCTCAGCTCGAAGCTTAAAATTCGAGTACTTGCAGAACCCAAAAATTCTCAAAACCTTATAGGTCAGTTGATGTGATCATATTACAAATATTGTTTCCTTCTTGATTAAATTAGTTGAAAAATGACACCTAGACATGTAAATTGAACCTGGGACCTTTGGCTTAGTGTGCAAATTCTCTACCACTTAACTATCCAGGATTTGTTTCATGCTCAAGGTCATTCTTCACTTGTAGTTTAAGATTAAATTTGTGATGGATGTGTGAAAAATGTCAGCTATGTGGGGAGTGATCTATTAATATCACTAGCTATCAAATATAACAGCAACGGCGACTCACGAGGTCTGTTATGCTGCCAAGTAGACAGTACAAGATTGCAATTAAAGAGAGTTTCAATGAATATAAACACACAGGTTGCAAATCATTCCCATAATTACAATGATTTGTGTTTTGATATTCATTTAAATTCACTTTAATTACAATCTTTCATTGTATACTTGACAGCATAACAGACCTCCTGAGTCATAGATGCTGTGGTATCCAAATGCTGACAATATTAAACGGTCATGCATATGTAGGGACGATTCCAAACATTCATCACAGACTTAGCCTTAAACTATGAGTGAAATTAAAATTTTAGCACTGTGTCTTAATACCTGTTCGAGTATACACTTAAGTACTAATTATGCTAATGGGTTCAGGAATTGGGTAGGTTGAATTTAGAGAAAATGAACCTGCATTTGCGTGGAGGGAGAGTGGAAAACTATTTAGGAAAAAAGTTCACCCAACAGAAATTCGAACCTCAATCTCCCCGTCGTCGGCAGTCAAACTCAACAAGAAACTAGCGCGTTAGCTAACTACACCACCAAGGCAGATAACTTATAAGTGAAGAACTACCCTGAGCATGGGAAAAATCCAGAATAGCTTAGTGGTAGAGCATTGGCACACTAAGCCAAAGGACTTGGGTTTAATTCCTGTGTTCAGATGTCATTTTTCTACTAATTTATATTCCTATAAGTATTACAATGATTTTCAAGATTTATGTTGATACTAATTTTCTTCTTGATCATTCAAATGTTTAATCAATTGAAAATGTCCTAAATACTTTTGATAAACTATCCTTGTTTAATGTATGTAAGTCACACTAAAATTATGTATTAACCCTTTTAGTGCCACACCTATTCCAGAATTCACACGCGAAGAATGCCAGGGGCCTGTTAGGTTTTGTGTGCGAAGAATGCCACAGCTGTTTCTTAATTTTTGTAAGTGTTTGCAAGAAAATTTGCCAAACCTTTATTTATGAAGCGATTATTTTGAATTTTCTATTATTTTATTCAGCAGGTACTGTTCCTTAATAATAATAAATTAATACAGTTTAATCAAAATTATTTAATTTCTAAATTTTAAATTATTTTTTTCAAAAATAAGTTGAATTAACATAGTTTAAAAAAATATTATATATACATTTTACTATTATTTTGTTGTAGTGCATTTAGTTTTATACAAGAAAATAAAAGTTTTGAATATATATGACTATAAATAGGAATTACAGAAATTTTTATTTGATATCCTACATGAGATAATTTTGAGCCATTATTGCTTACCTTACAGGAAGATTTATTATATTGCTTACCTCATGAATAAATGGGTTTTTCAAAAAAACTTTTATATTGAATAATTAATATATATTTTTTACACATCATATAACTTTATGAAGTTATTATGCCTATTTAATTACATCTGTAAAGAATTTTTTTCAATCACATGACATAACATGAAAATCTAAATAGTGTATTTTTCTTAACTCAGAACAATTTAACCTGTAAGATTTGAAAACTGTTTAAAAAACTATTTACAACAGTATGAATGCTAGCCCCACTTATGTTTTTCCATGCAGCTCGTATGTAAACCAGTGTTGCACTTAGTACATTGAGTATGTGATCGTCCATCATTGTAAATGTACAAAAAACTCCCAGTTACAATAACAACTATTTACGGATGATTTTTGTTGCCAACCTTTTATAAATTAATAGAGAGAAATGTTCTCTTTCCAGTGATATATGACACTACTACACTATACATCAGCATAGAGAGAACTAGCGCCAATCTAGAGAGTCAACCTTATCCGCTTTGGCCCTTTTAACAGTAGTAGGCAGAGCCGATCAGATCAGCTCTTGGCACTAAAAGGGTTGAGTCAATGGAAATGGAATTTGAAAGATAAATGTATTGATAATAGTGATTATCATAAATTCAATTATGTGTTTCACTGCTAAATACAGAGCCAATACAATACTAACAAAAATATTAATATTTTAATTGAGATTGAACTAAGATTTTGTTTGCATTCCACAAAAATATATTGAGTTTCAAGGTATCAAATTTATATTAAACGTTTAGAGTAGGATAGACAGGCAAGGCTGGCCTACACACTTACCAGAAAACTGTAGGCCTCAAAGTTCACAACAAAACACATATAACATAGTGAGTTACCTCAAACAGTCCCAATGCATCTTGGCCATTCTAAGTCCAGGAAATGTGAATAACGCACCAATGAGGGCACACCACAAGGCCAGGAAGAATTTCAGCACCAGCTTGGAGGCAGGGCCCCTAAATTAACAAGACACTATGTTATATGTAGATGAAGCAAGTCTTAAGTCGATAAAATTTGAGAGATTGTCTGTATAGAGAAGACATGATTAATATTATTATTACTATTATTATATATTGCAAATTCAAATTAAAGCATAGAAGAAAATAGCAAAAGAATGTTACTACATATATTTAAAGATATATTCGTAGCCATTTACACTGGTGCCAGTATTGATATCAGCAATATAAACAAGCTAACCTAAAAAGAAAGTGTGAAAAGAATACATTGTAAACCTTGAGGACAGTAAACCCTAATATAAAAAATACACCCATTGTACTAGATCATAAGTTAATGCTGGTCTCCTAGGTCTATGTCTAGTTCCATGATCTATGGTAGACTTTTGAAAGAAAGGACCTTTCAAAAAATAAAAACACATTTGTTTGAGGTCAACAGTGATATCATTTTACAAAAATAAGTGTAATTTTAAAGGTTTTGTTAGCAATCAAGCCATATCGACCAACTGCAAGTTGACAAAGATTGTGCCAATATTTACGGATAGAAAGTGTCATGTGGTCAGCACAATAAACTCCTCCAGCCATTAATCTCAGTTTTCTAGAACGGAACCACTACTTCTTCATTCAAGTAGCTCCTTATTTGTTCTCGCAAGGCCGAGTTGACTCCATTCCAGGCCCACTACTTTACAGAAAAATCTGTAAGCACCAGGGATAAAAACCGGGACTTAAAAGTTAAGAGCTGAAGACCACATGACTTGGTGTATGAATATATATGCTAGCAGTTTTAGTAGCTTTTGTATTGGTTATATAATTTATTTTCTAACTTACCAGAATTTTTCTAGCTGTGACCAATTCTGTGCATTAAAGATTAATGTTAAGAAATCTGGTAACTGGGGGAGGATACAATTAAAGCTAAGATGTTTGCTGATGACCCAAGTAGCGTCTCTGTCTAGTGAGCTAAGGGTCCTGAGGCTGAAAATGTATTATTGGTGAAATGAGGGTTTACCCTTTCACAGTGATGAATTAATGGCTGGGGAATGAATCTTGTGCCTGTCCTAGTCTTAAGTTAGATTATATTTATAAGTCATATGAAGCTAGAACAAGCCTAGCAAGCCGGTAGTGGAAAATACATGGCTTGGATATAAAAAAAAACTGTTCCAGGCTACAGGCCACTGTAAACAAAAGTATGCTGATGATTTGCTGATATGGGGGGAAAGGAAATACAGGAATGGAATAAGGAAGTGAGAGTGTAAGGCTGAAATTTAGCATGGCGGAGACCGAAGTGTTGGTAATGACAACAGAATAAGGACCAGAAAAACTATACAGATGGATGGAGAGAAGGCGTATAAAATATCTTAGAGATGTGATTGAGGCAAATGGTGGGAGAAAAGAATATCCTATGAGAATATGGTAGCAGGGGGAGTTGTTCTATAGGTGTGTAAGAGCCCTGCTACTGAAAATATAAGTATCACTAAAGTGTAAGAAAATGTTAGATAGGGCATATTTTGTATCAGGCTATAGAGTCAAAATCAATTTTGTGTAGAATCAGAGTCAGTAAAAATTTACAGATCCCAACTTCAAGATAAAAACTTTTAATTTTATAACAATATATAGTAATTGTATAAATTTAATTTTATACTCTTTTTATATCCTTCAGGACCAATATTTGTATATTGTATTTACAAATTTATGAAAAAATTACATCAACAATGTCAAGGAAGCTTCTCATGAAGTAATCTGAATTGGAGAATTTGACTGCAGTAAATTTGTTATTACTGATTAATAGACTTTAGCCATTTATGAAGTAGTAGAAGGCTTAGCATACAAACACTAAAGCCCTGTTTTGTACCCATAATTATGTATGCAGTGGAAACTTGTGCATTGGTTGTAAGAGAAATCAGGAAGGTGGAGGCCATGGGAATGAAATATTTTAGCAGAAATAGGATCAGAAATGAAACTGTTCGGGCATGTGTTGGGGTAGAGAGTATGGACATAGAATTAGGATGGAAAAGGAAAGTATCCCAAGGAGAATAATGGAGTTGAAGTATAAAAGCAAAAGACTAAAAGGATCACAAGAAAATGATGGGAGGAGCTGGTAACAGCAAGTGTGTGAGTGAGGGTAGAATAATGAACATAAGTAAAGGAGGAAGAGTAGTGTAAGGACAGAGGAAAATGGAGGCATTTAACAAAACTGACTCAGTTACAGTTCTTGGTGATAGTAAGATTATCTTAAAATGCACAAATTGTATTCTAAGTTTCATAAGTGAACTTAATGACTGAAAAGATAAAAGACTTTACAAAGTCCAAATGATTATCGCTAGGTCATTCTACAAACTGATCCAGTTCCCCTTACTTAGAATCTAGACCTTGTGTTTCAAGGAACGCTGCTGCACTCTTGTTAAAGCTGTCATAAGCTCTGTCCAAGCCTATTTCTAGTTTCTGTTCATCCACAATGAGAACCATCATAGCAACTAGAAGGTAGGAGAAACAGGTGACTATCACCGTTGAGCGCTCCCCCACAGACTCTTCGCTCTTGAAATACTGCATAGTGAGTGATAGCAGGATCTTACTGGTAATATGGTCAAAGAAATGAATATTCATTCCAATCATTAATGCTCAGAATAATTAGAAGTGGCGATGAATATTCAAAAATAGATATTCTCTTAAATAATTCATAATGTCCTTAAAGGTGCATGCTAATGCAAGAAAATAAAACAATTTAATATAGTAATATAATTAAATGAGCTATTAAATGTGTCAAGTTAAATTTAAGTTCTTGCTTCACACTCTCACCACTAGGGTGAGAATAGCGAATCAGGTGAGTTCTCGCCTCTAGACGAGTGCAGTATGCAATGTGCCAAGCTCCGGTGCTAGTCAAGTAAACATTTCAGATCCCGACGCAGACACAATTATAACATGATCATCAGTCACTGCAACTTAGCTTTTGAGCTATGTCCATGTTAGAACCAGTCAAAGACTTTTAGGAGAGCATAAATAAGTAATTATCAAGTGATTGTTTGAGAGAAGTAGCCAATAAACTCAATAATTCACTTTCATGACTTTATGTAATTTTTTTGTTCAAACCAACGTCCAAAGCTACTGATACTTGGAACAATAAACAGGGTTTTTATTAAAAGCACACCCAAGAGTAGGAGCTGGTGCCATATAAACTGTCATTTATAAATTTTACTAGCTGAATTAAATTTTTAATATTTTCACTTTAAATAAAATTGTATGTTTTTAAAGATTTGAGGATTCAAATTTGGATTAGAAATTTGAAAGAACATTTCAAATTCGAGCTTTGTATTTGAGAGTATTCAACCCAGCCCTATTTTTTTTGTTTCCTCTTTTAGTAACACGTAATTAGTTCTGATGAAATGAAACCTGGTTTGAGCGATCAGGTGATAAAGATAGATTTTCTTCAAGAGACAGTCTTTGTGTACCTCTTTGTACATTTCTTCACTGGTAGCAATATCAAGTGTGAACTGTGTTCTTTTTGTTGTGAAAACCATTTTATGTTTGTTCATGTTCTTTATTCCTGAATCTCCTTCTATATATAACAAAATAATAATTAGATATATACTAATTGCCAAACACTTCCTTCACCTCTGACAAGACGTGCATTAATCACAACTTGTGAATGTGTGGAATGCCAGGCCTCTACCGTGGTTCGGATCCCATGTTAAACTGTAGGTCCTCCATTTCATCTCACAATCACCCTATCATTACACATTAGCGTAAGTGCGTATAACCCGAACGGGTAGTAATACGCGGTGATAATAATAATAATAATTAGATATATATATTTATCTTTTCCACCATGTCTTACTACCTGTTCAAGTTATACACATTTAATATGATAATTATTCTTATGGGGTAGAGATGAGGAAGGAAGCATTTTATAGGTAATTTAACCACATTTGCATGGAAGGAGAATGGGAAACACTTTAGTTAAGGAAAAACCACCCAAAGTAGAGCCGACCAGGATTCAAACACTCATCTCCCTGTTGTCAGTAGGCCAGTCCAACATGAAAGTGCTGACGCAGGTACTTGGTTATAAAGTGGGTCTAAAATATAACCTACTTATGTTTTTCATTAAGGTACCACTTGGGAATGAACCTGAGTGTTAAGGACTCCCACTAGAAATGCCAAATGATAAAAATTTAAAGATAAGCAGTCGACATAATCATGTGATCGTAAGGCGAAATGAAGGAACATTTTCTACAAATTGCAAGAGCTTGATATATTAATTCATTTTGAATGCTAGGAACAGGTTAAATTGTAGTGAATAAATTTACTAAAGAAAACTAGTCACTATTATAAAAAGTATAATAATCAAAGGATACAGTGCAAACCCAACTACAAGAAGGCACCACAACATGCTGAGATTAATTTCCTCCTTTAATGAAATAAATGAAGAGCTCACCTGTGAACAAATATTTATACATCTAATGATTTAAGTAATAAAATACTATGTGAATTATCTCGCTTATAGCATTTTAATCACACCAAATGTTTCAATCCTTAAGTCAAATCTGTATTATTTGATTATAATATTAAAATTACATTAAAGTCTGGTTTCTTCACCATTATTCACATATACTGTTTCCGGCCTGTGGTTGGGTCTGTTTAGTTAAATGACTCCCTTGCTCTATCCTTCAGCCACTCTTCCTCCTTTAATCGCTTCCATTCTTCTCTCGCTCGCACACTTGATATTTTAGCAACGTGTATTACTATCCATTCAGGTTTTACGCTTATGTACTAATTCCATTAATGGTTTTTTAGAGAATAGTAAGGGTATATTTATAGGAAGTATAACTCACATCTGTGTGGAGGAAGAGTGGACAACCATTTTGAAAAAAAAAAAAACGATACACCCGACTGAGATTCGAACCTTTATCTCCCCATCACTGGCAGTCTAGTCTACTGAGAAAAATAGTGTGTTAGACCATGTAGCCACGGACGTGGATGCTTGCACACTTTTTGTTATCTGTTCTGTTATCCCTAAAGGCTGGTTTAATGTCTATAAACAGAATTTACATACACAATGAGAGGCACATATTTGAATTGCCGATAAGGGAATGTAAAGTTGAAATACTGTGCCCTTTAACTTTGTACTGTTTCAAACTCTTTTGTCTTAAAATAAGAGCTTCTGAACAGCTTTTATAGTGTGTGTCCCCATAAAAGACATAGGAACATTCAAATTAAAGATAAAGTTTATGCTTGATAGGTCCCTACAATATTTATTTAACATAGCATTTTACTACCTGTTTAGATTATGCATAAGTACTAAGAAAGCTAGCGAGTTAGGGATGAGTAGGGTTGAATTTAGAGTTTGTGTACCTACATTTGCATGGAGGAAGCGTGGAAAACCATTTTGTAAATAATAAGTGGTAGACCTTTTAAACAACTTATCTAAGCATTTCTGCTCTCAATAATATTTTACAGCAACATATTTACTCTCACACATTTTATAAGTGTATAAAATGACTATGTTCAAGATACAAGATACATGGAACTTAAATTTAGGTTAATTGCAGAAAATAACTTTCACCAACCAAGTAGTTAACCAAATGTTTACCAGTATGAAATAGTTCACAAAATATATGAATGCTATATTACACACTTAAAGTAGAATTGACTCAGCTGGGTACACTGTGGACGATCTTTTTTAGGAGAGGTTTTCTATATTTCCTCTCGGCAAATGATGGCACAATGCCAAGTATTAGAAGTATTTAAACAAAATATCTAGTAGTTTAGTATATATTAATATGAGAGAATTTCCTTTTGAGGGTGCGTGATTAGGCATTTTTTACTTCGAGATGAGTTTGAATGAAAACAAAGCGTTTTGTTTTCAAGTTCATATATTAGGCCTGTATATCATTATTTGTACCATAAATATTTCAAGTTGAAATTCTGTAATATAATTGTAGATTTTTTTTTTTTAATCATACAAAAGAAAAATATCGAGGAACTCTATTTACTATGAAATTATATCTTAAAATTGAATCAAATTAATCAAAATAGAAATTTTTGAGAAAGAGATTGAAAATTATGAGTACTCAAATTGTTTGAGTTATGTAAAAATCTTTGAGTTGAGTTTGAGCGGCTACTAAAATTCAACTTGAACTCAAATTTTTGAGTACTCGCAGACAACTCATTCTTTCAAATTGTATTGGTTACTAACCTCAGTAAGAAGATAAACAACAGTTGAATAGAGTGAGAAATCAAGGAGCCATTGATACTCTGTATAAAATCTTAGATGAATAACATCGAGCACGTTGACTTTGGCAGTTTCCAACTGAAACAAAATTTAATCAAATGATCAATAAAGTGTTAAATATTTGGACACAGTCACCATTGATATGAGAAATTTGGTTTGAATTTTAGCTGGGAAATATGGGGGTAGTTTTCCATGAGTCATTTTCACTGGGTTTTCTCCAAATAATAGTGGTGTATTTCTCCTAGCTACTCTTATCCATAGCTTATACAAAAATAACAAGCAATTCAAGGTCATCTCAAGGGCAAGCAGAAGAGTAAAAGAATTGAGTGTTCCTATGACTCCAAAGTACATCCTCAAACTCATTTGAAATTTTCTCAGTAAACTTTCTTGTGCATTTCTTTAAAACTGATTTTCCTCCATCTGTTTCATAAGATTATCTAATGTAGGTTGTGAATAGGCTGTGAATAACAAATATTTATAACACTATTAAAAGAGATTAAAAAGTGCATGAATGCTTCGAATTATCAACGCTCGAGAATGATTTATAAATATTCAATCAGTTGATATTATATATCTATGAGGCCTCTTTTCTCCGTACATATTATTCAAGATTACAAGACTGACATGATGTGAAAAGTATTTAGGAAGCCCACTACCCCCCATCGACAAACCTGAATGTCCAAACTTCTTGGTATATGAAATGTTTCAGTTGTTCGACCATTTTCTATGTGTTTGCCTCCTTTCTTGTTTTTGGATTTTCCCGAGTCCTTGGGAACCCCAGCCAGGGTTTTTAGTTCTGTGTCTGTTGGGTAAAGATAACGTATAAGCCTGCAAATAAATAAACATGGATTCTAAAAATGCAAATATACAACTGGGCCTCAAAAATTCAAACGGTTCCTATGATTAAAATATATGGGCATGTGCATTCAAAATAGAAGAGGAAATGATATGAAAATATGATTTTTACTTCTCCAAACATAGACGAAAATAAAAATGCTCTATAAATTGTTTCATTTACAATGATTTGATTGATTTTACCCTATGTTACCCTCTGTTATCTATGAGCTGTACTGCATAAATCAAAGTTTGTCGCTTGTTATGCCATTTAGCAGTCTTATGACAAACTAAAGTAATCTCAAAGTTTCCACTTTACTTATTTTTTATGAGCATAAGAATTAAAACTTAAAGTCCTCCACTTAGAGATACAACTAAGGATTTTCATTTTGGGCTGTTTGTGTGTAAAGTGTCAGAATAGAGTCTCTTCCAAGGAGATACAATTCAGGATTTCGGAGATATAATTCCGATTTTTAAAGGAGATATAATTCAGAATTTTCATTTTGATTGTTTGTGCCTAAAGTATTGGAAGAGAGTTTCTTCCGAGGAGATACAATTCAGGATTTCGGAGATATTCCGATTTTTAAAGGAGATATAATTCAGGATTTTAATTTTGGCTGTTTGTGTCTAAAGTATCGGAAGAGAGTTTTTCCGAGGAGATACAATTCAGGATTTTCATTTGGGCTGGTTGTGACTAAAGTATGGGAAGAGAGTCTCTTCCGAGGAAATACAAGTCAGGACTTCAGAGATATAATTCCAATTTTTAAGAGGTATAATTTAGGATTTTCATTTGGGCTGTTTGTGGCAAAATTATTGGAAGAGAGTCTCTTCCGAGGAGATACAATTCAGCTCTTCCAATATTTCAAAGAAAGTAAAATATGCACTCACCCTGTCGAGCATAGAAGCCACCTGGCTAAAGAGTAATGTGGTCCCAGCTTCTGTATTACACTGACCATCACGAGGGTGATTACAAGCTGAGTCCCAAGAAGAGCCTGCACATTTAAATAAAGTTACTGACAAAACACATTTAATTTAAGCAAACATTTTTCTAAGTGTAAATAAAAACTCCTATCGAGGAAGACTGATCTGTTTGTTAGATTCTGTAAGGAACATTATAGTTTTCAAAATTCATTAGTCGAGTTATCCATGTTAGTTGAATTGAGAGTATCCTTCAGAAAACTCAATATATATTAGAATAGCCTCAATAAGAATGTATCTTATTTCCAAGTGAGTGTTTATCAATACTAAATATGTTATCCAACACCTTAGCTCAGTCAGTAGGGTGTCCACCTATTGAGCTAAAGGTCTCGATTTTTTGATTCCTGGCATGGACGAAAAATATATCATTGGTGAAATTTGGGTTTCCCCTTTCAGAGTGATGCTTTAATGTCGAGGGCTGGGTGCTGTCTCTGTTCTAGGTTTAAGTTGTTTATAATTTGTGTGCTGATATAATTGGTTCAGAAAGTACATGTTAAATATCTCAAATAAATGAAACTTTAAAAAAATCAATATAATATGTCCTTAGGTTGGTCAACTAACTCCTAGTGCAAGTTGTGGATTGTAAAAAAATATATAGGTAGAAAATATATCACTTATAATATATAAAACCAAAATAACTTAGCTTTTAATTGAGGGTTCATTAATGCATACAAATAAAATGTAATCCCCATTTAATAGATACTGATACCTATTTAGGTAATTTATTTTTAGTACTATTTATATGATTTTAAACTTTGCTCCTAGGTAGGCTTAACTAATAATTCTTCACTGTAACTTAATGCTTTTTAATGTGAAATGTTCACAATTATATATTTCTCATGCCTTTTTGTTAACTTTTTTATGTTTTTTACTTTTATTTCACTGCAATTACAAGTTAAAGCAAGTGTGTATTTTTTTAATCAGTCAAAAAAACACCATTGATTAAATCAGAATACATTCAAGGTTAGAATTGTGTGTACAAAAAATTGTGACAGGAAGAAGACAAAATTATTAAACAACCAAAACTGTGCTTTGTTGTTTGTAAAAGTTTGCTAGCTGCAAGTGTATATAGCTTGATCATAAAAACATTCAAAGTGCTAGATTATATCAAGAAACGTTTAAAATCTTACAAAGTGCAAGGTTAAATTAAAATGAAGGTGAAAAATGTCACAAAATTGAGAGTAGATTGAGACACTTCTATTAAGCAAACCAAACATGATATAGCTCAGGAAACATTAATAAAATTCTGACAGATTCACGGTTAGATATTACCACGGTGTAAAAGTTTATTAAATAATGTTGACTTGTGCAGCATTGCAATTTACTGCTCGATCGAGTTTGAATCCCAGCATTTGTAAAAGTGTGCAAGGTGTTAAGTGAGAATGTTAACAAACCAGCAACTTTGTATGCATAAGTGCAGATATGCCCTGTTTTTGGTTGGAAGAACAGTAGAGAAAATTCAAACATATTTTTACAGCCAACATTGATAACATTTTACTATTTTATTTGTGTTATTTTATAGGTACGGTATTGATATTTGTCAAAAGTGATAGCTGCAGATACCATGACTTGATGTAGGAATATATTAAACTTGTTTTAGTAAATTTAATAACAAACGTCTATACTGTTCTTCTTGCCAAAATCATACTATGGCTAACCTATTGTATTATTATTAGCCCCGCGTCTTATTACCCGGCGGGTTATACACACTTATGCTAATGTGTAATGATAGGGTTATTGTGAGATGAAATGGAGGACCTACAGCTTAACGTGGGATCCAAACCACGGCGGAGGCCTGGCATTTAACACATTCACAAGTGTGGTTAATACACACCTTGTCAGAGGTGAAGGAAGGGTTTTGCAATTGAATAAATATGTGCCGGGACCAGGGGTTGAACCCCGAACTACCAGTACAGAAATATGACACCTTACCCCAAGACCCCAGGTCACCTAATCAATTATAAAGTCTATTCAAAGTTTTTTTATTCTAAATAATAGCCCATTATTCCAACCAATAAAAGTTATATATTTAAGTAAGATCAATTAGATAGCCCTATTAGTCTTATTATATTTCTTAGCTGTCACTAAAGACGCTAATTTTTGTTTAATTCCCAGAAGCCAAAGAAAGTTTATTGTTTGTGACCTGGGCTGGTCCTCAGATTGCATAAATAATGAATGGACTATTAAAATAGAATTTTACCCACCATTTTAATTAACAAAATCAGTATTATATTATTTTTAGTACAAAAAGGATACTATTTTACAAGTTACATGACGTTTTCAACAACAAGATATTCAATTAGAGAGCATATAATGTATTTAAATTGGAACTTTCTAACAACAAACTTCACCGTGACTTATTTTTTAACATAATTATCATAACCAAAAACCATAGATCACTAAAAGATCATTTTTAAAATTTTCGTCTGCTACAAACTAAGATATTAATAGAGACAATGGCTAACAAATATAAGTTTATTCACATATTGAGTCATATTATAGGAGGCAGCTTTTACTTCACTTCTAAATAATAATCAATGTAAGGATATTTGTGAAGAACAAAGAAATATAACGCTTAAATTAATTTATGCTTAACAACATTCCTTGCACTATTTACTATTGGACAATATGGTTAAAACAGTTATATTCTAATTGTAAATCTATGATAAATTTAAAAAATATTGATAAATTACTCAAACACACTTCAATATTTAATATATTAAACATATTGAAATTGGACTAATAACACTAAAAATAAATCAATGTATGTTTACAATTTGTAAAATAATCAATACATTATCCTCAGAATATTTAAAATATTATTTAGAGGTCCTTATTGACAGTGAATTTTTAAAATTAATAATTTATATTAAAAGATGTTAAAATTAAAAGAGCATGTAAATTCAGCCAAAAATTGTTCAATATTTGTATATTTAATTAAATCCATCTCCTTTCCACAAAGGTTGCGGCTCAGATGCACCGAAATCTGACACTAGCTTATCGGAAATATGGTCGTGAGTTGAATTAGGCCCAACAATTTCACTAAACAAATTATTTTTCGAAGAATCAGATTCACCGCTAATGTTTAGGCCCGATAGAGTTTTATGGCAATTTTCAGCAAAACTACACCTTGAATTCACTTCGTGGCCTATGCCAAAATCCTCTGAAATCATTGGGGCATACTTTGATCCACCAATTTCAGAATTATCCAAATTCCAGTCAGAAGCGATTTTGTTGAGTGATTCTAAAGAGGTGAAGCTTTGTCTCACTCTCTCCAGCTCGGTATTGCACATTTTTTCTACTTCCAATAGTTTAATTTTGTAAGCGTTGGCGGCAATTTGACGACGTATCTGAAGTCGTTTCTCAGACTGTGCCAATGCCAATGCTTCTTGATATCTTTCAAGCTTCTTTTCATATTCTATGATTGCTAGTTCTTTAGCACTAAGGTCTTTATCGGTATTTGCCGTCTCATACAAATTCCAATTCGTTTCGTAAGGTAGTCCCAAATGTAGATTTCCTTTCGATCTATGTTCATCAAGGTGTTTTTGAATCTCATCGTACTCTTCCACTTCATTCTGCCATAGGGTCTTCTCTATATTCAGTTCTTTTCTAAGTTCAATCACATGTTCCTGTAGTCTCTTTAATCTTTTCATTAGATCAACGTTGATAATATCCACTGTTTCGTCAAATTTGTTGCCATCTCCACACGAAGTTCCCTCTTCCTGTGGAATAATTGGCTTTTCTGGAACTTCAAAGTCGTTCAGTACATCCAATTCTTCAATTAATGTTTTTAAATCTTCCAACTCAGTAGTTTCAAGAGTATCTTCTGAGCACATTACTTCTTCGTCAATTTTTTCTAGTGTAAATCTGTCCATTTTGTAAGTGTTTACTCAATAAATTATTTTTAAAAAGGGTTTGGGCTTGATTCTCTGCAATAAACGGTAACCATAGTTTTCTAACAAAATCCAATGGAAAAATTGTTTGAAAACGTAATATTATTGAAAGCGTTAAAATAAAATCATCATTACGCCATAACAATAATTTCAATTACCTTTATTCTAGTGCTGGCCAACAGTTATATCAACTATAACAGGCCAGCACTGAAAAGCTCACAATTACCTTACAAATATAAATATTTACACGAAAAATAATATAAGCAATAATAGCTAAATAATTGTATATATTGTTAAATAGTTAAAAAAAAAAGAGTAATTAATAATGTGTACCGTGACTACAAACATGTTCACCACATAACCTCCACCACCTATAAAAGTAGTTACACTTGGCCCGTTTATCGGGAAACCAGCGCCGCTCATGAGTCCTCCAAGCACATCATCACTCCACTAACACTTACAAGAAAAACAAGACTGTTTCCTCGGAATGTTACATAGTTTGGATGACTTTCCCCGAGTCGCGGACGCTGCGCAGTTGCTAAAACTATAAGAAAGAAGCGCTCTGGGTGATCACGTGGTGTTCCCTACCCCCCTATTATCTCCCTCTTGGTGTTGTGCACAGGCGTCAATGAGGGTAATTCGCGCTAATTTGCTGATAGTGGCACCATGGAACTTGTGTATCCTCCCTCCCATATTTTCCCCACTGTGCAAAACTGAATATAAGCGTTTACTCGGCAAGGAGCAGGCACTCTTTGATGCTTTTAGATTGTAGGATCTTTCTACGTGTAAGTGTCCGTTATGCTGGAAAAAATTTATATAATTTGTAAACCTGGGGAATTGTTAAATTGTTACTTAATTATGTAAGGACCTAATTTGGATTTGCTTCAGCATAATATTTTTTATGGATTTGTTGGGTATTTAGATTTGTTATGAATTGAGGAATTTTTTTGGACTTATCCGCTTAAATTTAGATTCTATGATAGTATAGTCAAGTCAAATTTTGTTGTTAAATTTTGTAGGGTATATTGCGCAATATTATGGTGCGGTTCCTGTCTTACTGGGCTAGGCGTTCTAAGGGAAACTTATATGTATTGTTATCTTACTTTTAAATTGTTACCCAAGGAAAATTTCAATTAATATTTGCCATCCGTTATTATACACTCAGTATGTTTGTAAGAGATATACTTAGCCTTAAGGTAGGTCGCCCCAACTCTCGGGTTGGAGTACCTTTACGCCCTTTATCATGCAATAAATAATATGAAGATAAAACAGAAAATATGGTATCTCAATTTTTATAATGGTTCAGAACCGGATTTATTTTTCTTGTAAAATGTTTTCTCTTATCTATTTTTATAACTGAACGCAACTTCATAGATCATTAAAATAATATGTTGAATTGTCGAAGTGTATTATCTTTGAATTGTCCGGTAAATTCTAATTTATTGAACTGTTTATTTTTATTAAACATAATGCTGACTATAGGTTTCATGGTTTTTAATAATAATAGTTTTACTTTAAAGTTGAAAATGTATTTCGCTCAATAATCAAAGTAGGAAACTACCTCTCAAGAAGACTAGGCTGGACTTTAGTTAAGGCATGTTTCGCTCTTTATGGTCGTTAGTTTATTGGTACCTAAGACCTTTAATTAAATGGTTTTTAAGGAAAACAACAAAATTATGTGAACTTCAAAGAATATGCTATGGGGAACGTTTCGGTGCTCCTCGTAGCTCTAAAATTGAATATTCACTAGAACATTCCAGAGCTTTAGAAATAAATAAGCTTATCAGAGAACTGAATGAGTTGTGTAGTGGCAGAAGGTTAAGAGGGGAAGATAGATTTCAAATAGTTACTTATGCTGTGAATACAGTGTTAAGGGTTAAAAAAATTAATCCTAGAATTCACCCCCAGTTTGTAGAATCATTTCGTAAATGTGTGCAGCACATTTGGGGTTATCGCCAGTTAGTGCATGAAGTTGAACGACTTAGAACTATCCAGTATGATGCAGATGATTCTTCTCATGAAGACAAGCTTTTGAAGTTGTGGGGATTGTTAATGCCTGACGTGCACCTTAAATCAAGAGTCACCAAACAGTGGCAGGAAATTGGTTTTCAAGGGGATGATCCTAAAACCGATTTTAGAGGCATGGGTATTTTAGGACTTGAAAATCTTATTTATTTTGCCGAAGAGTACCCAGGTCCTGCTAGCCATGTTTTGTCACATTCACACCACCCTCAGTATGGTTATGCATTTGCAATAGTTGGCATAAACCTAACCTTTATGGCATATCACCTGTTGAAGGATGGACTAGCCAAAACACACGTGTACAATGTGTCCAAAATATTCCCCGACATCAAAGTATTTCATCAGTTTTATTGTTATCTATTTTACGAGTTTGATAGATTTTGGATTGAATCCAAACCGCGAAATGTTATGGACTTTTCATTTATTAAAGACAGATTTGAAAACAGTATTCGCACCAAGCTTGCCAATCCACTGTCTGCATTCAGGATAAATATATCTATTGATAACATATGAAAACATTCAAATGTATCTCATGTGTTTCAGCTAGGCCTAACTTTCACAATATTAGGCTATAGGTGAAACAAATTTGTAACAAATATTGCTTCTTTTGAACTTGTGAACTGCATGTATACATTCCATTTAGTATATACAAACATACATTTCTTAAATAAGCAAATGTCTCTTATGAGATTTCCCATGTTCTATAAAGAATCAAAATTACACACTGGAAGATGTAGACAATCAGGCATGCATTGCTGGTCACAATAACTTAAACACATTTACAAGAACTAAAGCTAATGTATTAAGTTACAGCACAGGCTACTAAAACATTTATGGACCAGTACTGATCCCGTTTTGGGAGACCTTAGTAGATCTACTAGAAGAATGTTGGTCTTGCTTGGTCAAAATATGTGTCAGTTTTAACTTTGTATAAAGGTAATTTGATGAGTAATGTATGATTTGGTACATATTTTGATCTTTAAATTATTAGCCTAAGCAGTATGTTTGAGTAATTTCTCGCCAATAAGGATACCTAATTAATTATTGTTCTATCCAGGCCCTTGACTATATTCAAGACACACTTCACTTAATTTATCTTACCACACTTTAATAGAAGGATTGGCACTATTTTCCTCACCGCACCCCGCACCCCTATAAAGTTACAGGTCAAAGAATTAATTAAGCTGTAACCATAAAACAAACTGAGGTAGCCTAATTGAGATATTTAATTAATCTTTTAACATATGTTTTATCATGTCAACATCATTAAAAATATTTAACTACTATCTGGTACAAGGCTTCATAACATGAGCAAGATTGTTAGTAATGCTTTCAAACATTTCTCGACCACCAAAAGATTAAAGTGTTGGTTTGAGTACTTGAATGGTCAAAGCTTTATTAGTCTTGGTGTGGCACAAAATAAGTTGAGGAACATGTTACTGAAATGACAAGTATGATCCCATGTGCTGATTAATAGTCTTTAGCTTTAGTCGAAAATTTACAAAAAAACATATAAATATAAATCCAATATTCTAACTTTCAGCATTGCTCAAAACTATTTATTCACAATCATAGTGTAAACATACCATGCTACTATTTGCTTAGGTTTGTAAAAGGAAAATGCCTCCTTGCTTCTCATTTATATTATTATTAGCACCGCGTCTTACTACCCGTTCGGGTTGTACGCACTTACGCTAATGTGTAATGGTTGGGTGATTGTGAGATGAAATGAAGGACCTACAGATTAACGTGGAATCCGACCCACGGTGGAGGCCTGGCCTCATTTATATTATTCAATCTCACATACTTTGTTTTTCCTCCTGTATTTTTCAATGAGATGAAAAATATATTTTACATTCTTATATTTATATAAATACTCAAAATTTGATATACCATGTGCACATTTGTATACTGTTATAAAGATTCTGTGATTGTGATTATGGTAAATGATATACCTACTAATCTTGTAATTTAAATATTTTTTCATGAATTAAGTTTATAAATGAATTATTTTCATAAGGTTAAAAGTTTGCTTCCATAATTGTATAATGTATTTAAAATTATAAATTGGTTTTATACACAATCCTAGTATTAGTTAAGCTTGAACCAATTATGTTGGTCCACCAATATTATTTTATTATCTCCAACACATTCACTTACACTATATTTATTTAAAAAGGTGTTACTTCACTGTACATTTAAAGATGATATAGGAATTGACTATCTTATTCACCTAAATGAGCTAATTATAATTAAGTTATTTTTTTTACCAATAAAGTAGTTTGTTCATTCACCTAAAATAAAAAAAATAAATTACTTGGCATTGTTTTATTTGTAAACCCTATTTATTCTTTTTATTTGTTGAA
Source organism: Timema shepardi (assembly GCA_902151425.1). Classification (NCBI taxonomy): domain Eukaryota; kingdom Metazoa; phylum Arthropoda; class Insecta; order Phasmatodea; family Timematidae; genus Timema; species Timema shepardi. The sequence continues at coordinate 188,299 of CABFVX010000051.1, forward strand.
TTACTTTATTTTGTTATATTTTTTAACTTACTGTGCTGAGTATTCATACAAAGGACAGATAAATACACTAACAAATGACATAATTAGCAGATGGAGGGAGGGAGGCACAGGGGTACATGTAACCTCCACCCAGATGACCATAAAATACTTTAGGTACCTAAAATTAGTTATTAAATAAAAGTTAAATAGTTTGTTACTATAAATAGAATCAAAATGTTACACAGGCAAAAATATTGCGGTTATATTGCAACAACCTGATGTATACTATTTCCCATCTCCCCAAATTCATACACTGAGCCCACTTTGTAAATAGAGATTTTGCTTCCACCAAAATTCGCTAGGAGCAGTGTATATATGGTGATGCAAAAATTAAAGATAGGCTCAAAAAAGGAAAACATACCTTTTAAAAGTAGTGTAAAACAAGATGGGTTGAAAGGCATGAGACTGTTGACATTTTTGGACACACTCCCTTGCCTCCCTATAGTCTTTGAAACTATCACTGGGTCACCTGAAGGTAGAGGAAGTAATGCATTTCACTCTACACTATCATTAGAGTTCCTCATCACTGGGATTGTTTTGGGAATAACTCTGACCTTGGCTTGGAAGTTATAGGCAGAAAACATGTATGTAATCAAAACAATGCAGCTTGTCGAAGCGACAGTGGCAAGCCTCCAAGAGAAACGTGACAAAAACAATGATTCATTCAAACAACTCTTCAAAAAGTCTGAACATTTGGCAAAGGAATGGAGAAATCAATATGCCAAGAACAATGACCCCGCGAAATAATAGCCCACTTTCAATCACAGTCAAGTGAGCCAGTTGAGTATTATCGTAACGCAGTTAACCTTCTCTTTTTGATTACATGATAAATGAGCCTTTCTTCAAAATTTCCAAAATCACAGCTGCAAAGATGGACAGCTTCAAAAGCTGTCATCACCAGAATTCATTGACAGTTTTGAAGATGTAGTTCTGCAAGGAGCTGAACTCTACAAGGATGTGTTTGTTTTTTTAGCATCGGCTCCTACCTGTTCGGTTTTTTTAGCGTCGGGTTATACACCGATTTGTGTTGTATCTCAGCTTTGAAATGAGCGCTACAAACCTGGAAGTGGATGTGGATGCAAACTCTTCAGACAAGTTCCTTTAGTAGGCTACAAAAGACCTACCATACCAAACATTAAAGTTCTGTTTCAACTCGTGTGTACATTGCCTGTCAGGAGCACAGAAGAGGGCTCTTTTACAAGCCTGCATTGTCGTAAGACCTATCTACGCTGTTGTGATATATCACCACCTAAATGGATTGGCTTTGCCGCAAGTCCATCAGGACATCACATCCACAATGAAGTCTGAAGAAGTTTTGGACATAAAAGATACTTTCTGTAAATTTCCTATGAAATACAAAACGAAACTAGTATTATTTCTCAAATGTACCTGTTTCGTTCATATATTTTGCGAGGATTAACATGTGTGCTATATCTTTTTGATATCACCCCACACACACCACACATGACCATCCATTTTTGGTGGCGATATTTGCAATATTACAGACAATATAATTATAATAAAATAATATTGAGTGAAGGAATGTAATAAAATATGTAATTTGATTGAACTAACCAAAAAACACCCATGAATTCAGCAAAATTTTAAACTTGTTTATTACTTCATATATTATTTTATATAATATAACCTCAATATGTGGGGGAAAACTGCAAGGGAGGCCAAGAAAGAGATGAAAGGAGCAGATAACAGAAAGTGTTCAAGTGAGAGGGGAAGACTGGAAGGAATTAAAGGAGGAAGATGGAGGTATTTTACTAAAGTGAGCCGGCCACAAGCTGGAAACAGTTGATGATGATCTTATTTCCTTGAGTCCAGGATGACTTCAAGACACACTTCAAAGAAATTAAAATAAATATATATAATAGTCTTAAAATTGTACAAAATATATATTTATCATTTTTAATACATCAATTTGTGACTCATTCCATAATAACACATAATTCAAATTCAACAAAGTCCAGTTAAGATTAATACAATAATTAAATGCTTGTGAATACAGTGAAAAATTCACTTGGTATCTGCCATGGCAACTAAACTCAAAAGTTAAAATGTTTATTTTTGTAGATCAAGTATCAAATTGTGCAACCATCAGTAAATGGAAATTTGAATAGAATTAAAAAGGATGTTATAAAGTTAAGTTTAGAAAAAAAAAATTCTCAAGATGTGTTGTTGCAGAGATTTGGTAGATCAATTTTCCTCTGTTACAGTTATGCCAACAAATTATGGTTTTACTTTTATAATAAGGTTTAACATGAAAACCAGAAATATACATTTTAACTATCTTATTATTATTATTAGCACAACGTCTTACTACCCGTTCGGGTTATACGCACTTACGCTAATGTGTAATGGTAGGATGATAATGAGATGAAATGAAGGACCTACAGTTTAACGTGGAATCCGAACCACGGTGGAGGCCTGGCATTCCCCACATTCACAAGATTTCTTGTCAGAGGTGAAGGAAGGGTTTGGTAATCAGATAAATATATGCCGGGACCGAGGATTGAACCCCGGCCGCCAGCACAGAAGTCTGACACCTTACCCCTAGACCACCAGGTCACCTTTTAACTATCGTATCCAGTGTTAAACCAGTCATGGACTAAAAGGCAAGGTATGTTAGTTTATTAATTTATATTTCAAAAATTTTGAAACACTACAGTTGGACGTTGATGGATGTTAAATCTTAACTATTTGACTCGAAATGAAGAAAAACTGTTTGTATGAAAAATATTAAAAATATAAGTAGTTTTCAACTCGTATCTCAATTCATGTTCCTGATTTGAGGGGAGAAGAAAGAGTTTAAAACTTTTAACACATGACAAACAATACCTTTTCTAGATGGGTCTTATTTTTTATAAATAGGTCAATTTAAATTTAATGAAAGGACATAATATATGTTCATACTTGGGAATGTAAGGTAATGATAAACAGCATATACACTTGACTATTCATTCAAAAGCAGAAAGCTTGTGTATAGTGAATTATATTTTTTTAAAGTTCAGATTAACAATAACTGTAATGTGTGTACAATTTTTGGGAAAACCATAACACATGTTGGCTACCAAATTTAATGATTCTTCAAATTTGATAACTGTATTATAAACGTTCAAAACAAGATGAAATGGCACTATCTTCTTTTTTTTTAATAGATGTACAAAAATCATTTAAAGGATAACTTGAACCGTTTTCAAATAAAAATATGTTATTTAGTGTTAGCATTATTCAAATTGTATAATTATCGGGTTGAAAGCTAAGTATGTTAAAAAAAATTATATTAAGATTAATTTAAAACAAAGCCATTAACATTTGTACATATTTTCTTTCAAATTCAACTTGTATATTTTTTCAACCTTAAAGCAGGAAATATTTTATAACTAAGTGAAATGCATCCGAGATATTGTAAAATTTTAAAATTTCACATGTATCTAATAGTTTAAACTTTAAATAACTTGCTAAATGTAATAAAATACCCTACAACTTTAGTCAGCCCAACCTTAAAATATATTTATGTTTAGTAATTAAAATCAATACTTTTCTTCATACAAAGAAGAAAGTACAGTAAAGAGAGAATGGAACAAATAAAATATGGCTTTTACAATGGACAAAGAAACCGCTTTGACAGTGCTGACACTGAACAAATAAATAATAGCTGGCTCTTATATAAAATTGGTTACTAGGCTGGATTTATATTAATTTATAACGCACAATAGCAAATAATGCATAGTACACAGTGTGCAAGAAGTTGAACCACAATCTTTTCAATGATAGCATTTATAATCGATATATAGTGAAGAGAAGAATTGAAGAGAGAAGTGTTTTTTTTTCTATTCAAGCCTAACTTAACTATCCTTTCAGGTTTTCTTCCTTCACTATCAATTACTTTACATTAATGTACAGTGTTTCTGCACTTTCTTACTATACAGAGTGAATAGTGTACAATACATAAAGTTGATTTAATTTTAACTTGCTATATGTTATGTATAGAGATTAGTATAGATAATCATTGGATCTGAGAGACATATCAACCAATGAGAATGTGCACAGAGGAAATAGCTGATTAAACACCAGTATACAAGGAGATGAAAAAAATTAGATTAGGTGTTCATGTTTGAAATACCTTGTGGTAGCCATATTTACTTGTTTTGTGTTGTTTTTTTTTGTATTTTTGTTTTAGCATCAATGACTATGATTGTCTTTATGATATAAAACAAAGAGGCATATTACAGTTTTCAATTTGTCATGACCATAATAAAATCAGAATCAAATAAAAATCGAATATGATTGAATAGTACAAACACTTAAATTTAATTTTATTCACATTTCAAAAGATAAAGTTTAATGAAGTTTTCTTTCGAATGAACCCTTTGATGAAATATTTTCAGACATTACAGTATTTAGTAGTGAAAAGAATCCGATAGCTCAGTCAGTAGTGTGTGTCTGTCTGCTGAGCTAAGAATCCCAAGTTTGATCCTCTGCATGGCTGAAAAATTTATAATTGGTGAAATATGGGGTTATCCTTTCAGTATCCTTTCACTGTATCAAATTATGTACCTCAAAAGTTGAAATAATGTTTTCTTAACATGTTATAAGTTAATATTTTGTGATTATTGTTTAGTAAATTCTGTATAATCTGAGTAGCATCTGATCCCAATGTGGCTTACTTAACTTTTAGCAAAATTTTGTTTAATTTTAATGAGAGGACTTGGGAGTATTATTTACTTCACCTATCACCCTAGCTGATATTGAATATTATAGTAGTCTTAAATGTGTCATTTCACACACACATAGGTATGTGTTAATGCTTCCCATTCTAAATTCAAGTACATTATTATTATTATTAGCACCGCGTCTTACTACCCGTTCGGGTTATACGCACTTACGCTAATGTGTAATGGTAGGGTGATTATGGCATTCCCCACATTCACAAGATGTCTTGTCAGAGGTGAAGGAAGGGTTTGGTAATCAGATAAATCTGTGCCGGGACCGAGTAAATTATAGTACAGTATCTATTAAAATTTTATCAATGAATGATAAGATGGGTTTTGACTAGACCAAGAACAGTTAACCTCCACATGAGTAAGATGGGCTTCTAGCCTTTAAGTTCCTTATAAGATAATTTATCTACGGAATACCTCTTTTCAATTTTTGAGGTAATTTGTAATATATATTTGGAAGAAAGTACAGGAAATTATTTTTTGGTTTCCTATTTTAGGAAGTTGTGCTGTGCGTTTCACACTCCTCCCTGATGAGTTCCGATATAATAAAACCTAGGTAAAGAGAGTGGGTGATGACGATTGATTTTATTAAGCAAGCAGCTATTACCTCTTTGTTCAGTGACAGCAATGTAAAATGTGAAATGTGGTGTTCTTTTCATTGTTACAGCTATAATGTTTTAATTACCTTTTGTTTTATATCCACCTTTCCTGTACTTTCTTAGAAATCTATATTAAAATAAAATAATTTGAAATTCTTTATAAACTAAACACTACTTACTAGGGGGGTGTGAAGTCCATTTTTCAATTCGAAGTGAACTTGAATTGAATAAATTAAATATTCTCAGAACTTAAGAGTTTCAAATGTTTTTGAGTAATTTTATGCTTGTAAAAATATTATTTCAATATTAGTTATACAACTCAAATGCACTAGATATATTTGGAAAATGTTATAGTGTACAAATGTTTATAATAGTTCATTTTATTCTGATAAATAAAGTTACCATCAAAACTTAAAATTCAATTACTTAAAATTTTCTCCATATTAATATTGAAGTGTAGTGTATTTAACAGCTCAGAATGGCAGTTTTTGACCATAAATTGATATTTTAATTTTAAATATATTAATTGGCGAAGCTTCATTATTGTAAAAGTAGCAATTTTTTTCAAGGCAAAGTCAAAGCTGATATTTGTTTCGAACCCTCGCACATCCCTACTACTTACTGTGACGTGCAAATTATTCAAATGGTAACATTATTTAAGGACAAACAAATAATTGGTATGTCAAATATGAATAAAATAATAGTAATTCTAGGGAATTTCACTCTTCATTTACTAATGAATGTCATGATTTTCCATTTGAAATTAATATAATTAACAACAAAATAACATAATACGTTACAAAATAACATGTGTTTTGTCTGTCCTCCCAAGTTCTACTCCAGCATTACCCAACTTTGCTGGTTATTCCTCCTACTTTTAACCATTAAATATTTGATTTTTTTTTAAATTTCAAAAAAACAAAAAATAATAATTCACAGTGGCTATCCATAACATGATTTAACTATCCATGAAAGAGTAATACAGGAAGTGCATGAATAGTAGAGGAAGCAAGTCTGAGAAGGTTTGGCCATGTAACGACGGAGAAAGAGAGGATGCCGAAGAAAATTATGGAAATGACTAATGTAGGGAAAATAGCGCAAGGGAGGGGTAGATAACAAAGTGTGCAAGTGAGAGGAGAGGAATGAAAGCAATTTAAGGGGGAAGAATGGTGGAAGTATAGATGAAAGTTGAGGCATTTTACTAAAGTGACCCAGCCATAGGTTGCTAACAGTTAATGATAAAGAAAATATTAACAACATAAAAAACCAACAAAAAATCTAATTACTACTTATAATTTGCCAGAAAATGTCTCGCAAATTTAATAAAAGCCATTTACTCCCATTTAGTAATGATTTCCACAGGGTAGTAATTTAATACTTGGCCAACCCTTTCTTTTATGTGCTAATACCTACAACTGTGCTAAATTCCAAAATTGGGTACACCTTTACTATTCTTTCCAAAAATCTAGTTTATTGTTTAAATGAAAGAAAGAATACAGTATTTTTAAATAATATACAATTTTACCATTCCACTATTATATTGATCGGTTGGTCCTCCCTGCCTTGCCAAATAATAATAATTATCCTAATATTGTTTCATAACTTTTTTTTCACACCAATAATGTATCATCTTGTTTTATTGGTATTGATTGACATCTCTTGTAAACAGACATTTCTAAGATCATATGTTTAAAGACACAGATCATAGAGCAGAATATCATACATCAGGATTTCATTCAAACAGTATTTTATATAGTGTTCATATTAAACCACTGAAAAAAACTATATTCAACAACTTCATGCAGCATGTTTGTAATTTTGTTTGTTTAGTTCAAGCCCCCC
>CABFVX010000051.1:195644-252608 GCA_902151425.1 Timema shepardi
GGCCCCCCTTTAAGCACTCTCAGTTCTCAATGAACACTAATACATTTCTATTTGCTCTTTTTGATTTTAGTTTCAGTTTTCTTAGGCTGTGATTTGCTTTTCGTCTTGGCTGGTGTCCACATTTTAGCATATACATATATAGTGTATATCGAAGCGAAACACAACAAACCACAGACAATTTGCCAAAACAAAGGACTTTCTCTGATGTAATGCAGACTTTCTCTGATGTAATCCGCAATCATTTGAGTGAAATCATCACTAAAAAAGAAAAGACAAAATTAAGTACAGATATAAATTTAAGAAAATGTTTGGCCATGGATAAAATATATATATATTTTATGATTAATAACTTTATTTAATAGATCATTCTCATCAACTAAATAGATACAATCATGGGATAATTGAATTTATATGATGTGCAAGCCAAGGTTTAGTACCTGGCTAGGTGCTTTGAAGGTGATTATACCCCAACTTCTTTAATACAAATGTTAATGTACCCTATTTTTTAAATTCTAAGCCACACTTTTTTCCCCACTTAAAACGTCTCTAAAAATGAGGTGCATCTTAGAGAATCACTGATCTATTTGACCAATGCTCTTGATGGCTTGGAAGACGATATATTAGGGAAATAAAGACAGCTCAGAAGAATCAGACTTTGAATGTGAAGTAGACTGATATTGATTCAGATGCAGATATCAATGGATAAGAATCAGACATATTAATTCAGAAGGAAGAGATAAATAACATACCTATTGATATAAAGGAACTATTTTTGTTAGTAAATTAATTCTGTAATGATAAATTTCTTAGATATAGAGTATTTTAGCATTTTATTTTTATTTATTATCTTGGAATCAAATCTTTTTTTGGTTGGTGGTACTGAAAAATTCAAGTGCGGCTTAGAATCTAATAAATATGGTAACCTAGGTACAGTACTTAAAAGTTTCCTGTCTTTAATTTCTCTTTGGCTTAGCAGTAATAATAATAATTATTATTATAAAGGAAATAATAATAGTAGTATTAGTCATCAATAATACCACAATACTTATCATTGTGTTTTTAAAATTGATTTTTATATACATCAAGAGGAAGCTCAAAAATGGTGAGCATACAAAACTTTTGATCTCGATCCCGAGATTGAATGACAAGCTTGGCTCAAAGATCAAAGTCCGAGTACTCACAGAACCCTACTAAATAATGATACATACAGATAAATAATTACTAAAAATCAATAAGCAGTAACACAATTTAAAAAAAAAAGCAGTAAAACATTTTTTTTAAAACAAGCAGTAACAACATTTTTAAAAAAGAAGACAATAAGCAGAATTATGTACGTTTAAATATTTGAGGTAGAACTTGTACTGAGTAAATAAATAATAAGGGAGTTGCTTAAATAACCATTTTGAATTATGAAAGGCTTAATAAGGGACATGAATAGCTATATAATCAAGGGCAAATTTACAAGAAATGTTATTGAAAACAAAATGGCTATATCACAAATCACAATTAGGTATATGCGAGAAGAGAGTTTGGAGCCCTAAAAGGTTTTGAATTCTGTTATAAACATAATAAATCTGATTATGAAAGAAGTATTATATAGGAAGCAAACAAAAATTTACGGTAGCTTTTTCAATCTGAACAAGTCAGTGTTTGTAATATAATTCCAAATAACACTAGCATATTCAAGCTTAGATCTAACCAAAACAGGGTACAATGTTAAATACAATTAACCTTATTGAACCAAGCGGTAATAAATTTATTAAGTAAAAGTAATTTCAATAAGTAAGATATTATATGAAAAACATGAAAGTGAAAGTCGAGTTTGGTGTCCAGGAAAACACCTAGATCATTAATATAGAGCCAATTACATTGACCAGTTTATAAATGCAAAATATAGGATTAGTTTTCTTAGTAAAATATCAATAATAATAGTAAAGTGTATTAAATCAATAATTTACCACCTCCCACCCAAAAAAAAAACATAAATATTCATACAGAGAATTTTTAAGGTGAAGTAAAATTTTAATTGCAATGTCTAGTTAGATTAAAAAGGTTATGTTTACTTACAATTGGTTTTTGGGGACAGGGATTCGCTCAGCACAAGCATTCTTGTACCAATCAGTGGCAAATGCAGCAAAAGACCCAACGTCATATTTTGGAATGATGTAACGATAGAGTTTTCCCTGTCTCAATCTGTAACAATGAGAATTAACTAGAATAGCAGAGCTCTATGGAATTGTAAATGAGAAAAATAGTTTTTCATCATCGCCATAACAATGAAACAACCTCTAAGGGGAAATTTTATAATAAAGGAAATTGATAAAACCAAAGAAAAAAGAAAGATAAAATACTAAGAGTAAATTTGATGAAGAAAGCCCACCTAGGGAAAGAGGAAAAATGTGGGAAGAATCCAATGCACAAAGGTGACATAATCTTCCTTTCTTCTGTCTTCTATAGTAGAAGAAGTCACACACACATTTTAACACAAATAGAATAATACTTCATCATTGTTGCCTTTATCAAACACAAAGAGAGTAGAGATAAAACAAGCACTGGATTACTCCATTTTGAATTTAAAGCATTCAAGGGGAAATGTAAGGAACATGAGAAAAGAAACATATTTTTGCAGTTTTTATAGAAAACATTTTTTGGCCAAAATAAATAAAATACTACTTCAGTACAAACATAAAGCTTAATTTTCTTCACAATCATGGTGATAACAGTTTTTGAATATTTGTCAATAGCATAGCAGCCTTAGGTGACAAACCTTTTAATTAAAGAAAAAAGGTGTCATTAAATTCCAGGACATACTTGACAGATATTTAAGAAGTGTTGAGGTCACATGGGAATAAAATTAAACTGTGTTTATGTACTGAAACAATATTCGATTTATTTCAACAACAAAAATAAGTTTTTATACAAAAGTACTAAAACACTTACCTTTTCTTGTGTCCACTAAATCCCTACCTTAAGACATGTAAAGAGAAATCGAAAAAAGTTTCAACTTACAGTACAAATGTTGGCACATCACGAATTTCAAGTCGCCTGGCTGTCACAGCCCCACTTGTTTGCCGATTAATTCGTGCCACATTCAGTCGAGATTTAAGTTTAGCCCCGACTGCTTCCCATCTTGCCTGGAGTCTCTGGCAATCCACACAATCTGTGCTATAACTGAAACATTTCCAAAATACATTAAAGTTAGGTAATTAAGTCAATGACGCAGATCTCACAAAGTTCTGAGGATACTTAAACACAATATTTGGAAGATGATTTCAAAAAATGGAGTGTGAATATATATTTAATATATTGTAGAGTCAACAGTTTAAATTGAGTGAGCAAGAAATTGTCACATACTCAAAGTCCATGAACTCTGAGCTGGAATGTGCTGGAGTCATGAAAGGACTAAGGAGTGAGCAGTTTTTTAGGAATGAGTATATACAATAGTTTTGTTATAGCTTGTTACAGGCTTGTTAGAGTTTAGTTGTTATGTAGTCTTGTTACAGTTTTGTTAGAAGCTAGTTTTTTTATACCTTGTTACAATCTTGTTAGTCTAGTCGAGATGTAGTCTTGGTGTATTTGAGAGACTTATAGAAAGTTACCAGAGATCAGCATTGACCTGTTTTTCAGGGTCACCCATGTTGGTAAAGATCATATCAGGGTTCCGGGCTACCATTAATTTATTATATTATTATTATTAGCACCGCGTCTTACTACGCGTTTGAGTTATACACACTTACGCTAATGTGTAATGGTAGGGTGATTGTGAGATGAAATGGAGGACCTACAGTTTAACGTGGAATCCAAACCAACGGTGGAGGCCTGGCATTCCCCACATTCACAAGTTGTGATTATTACAAGTATTGTCAGAGGGGAAGGAAGGGTTTGGTAATCAGATAAATCTGTGCTGGGACCGAGGATTGAACCCTGGGCCACAGCACAGAAGTCTGACACCTTACCCCTAGACCACCAGGTCACCCTGTTTAATTTAAAGGGACAAAGTTTAAAAATTGTAACTAAAGATATCTTTACTGGATTTTTCCTGGATAAAAGGAGAACCAACTGGAGTGCAACATGTGGGAATTAAACCTCCCCTTATCTTGATCAGACAGGAACACTGTCAGTGTAACCAACTCTGTAGTATTTTTCTATAAATATACATAATATTTTAAAGATATGGTGATCAACATACAACATGATGAACCAGTCGCCAGTAGTGGCCCCACTGGAGGCCTGAGTCAGATGTTCAAAGTTATCATCAGATAGCTCCCGCACTACAGGTTCCTTGTTCTCGATAAAGGTGTGAAGAATCAACTCATCATTCAGTGGACCTACAAATAGAATAAATTATCATTGCAACCCAATTTAAATTTAAAAAGCCTCAATGCATATACCATATGGTATTTATAATATTGTTAGAACTACCCGTTCAGATTAGATACGTCATTGTAGTAATTACACTAATGTGTTAGGAATTAGGAAGGTTGAATTTAGAGGATGTGTATTCATATTTGTGTGGAGTAAGAGGAAAACCAGACAAATTAGATAAGAGACACACTATATTCCAATGACTCATGGCATCTTCTTCAATAATAGATAGTAAATAGACTTAACTCTGTTCCTATCATTCTTCTAATATGCGCCTTGGGGCAAAAGAATTTTAATCGTTTTTCATATTTGCATGTGTTTCTGTTTTCAAACGTCTCTATTATAAAGTCAGGCTCAGTTATATCATCATCCAAGGTACCAGAGAAATTGCATTGTTATAAATATCTGGTGTAGAGGAAATATTTGATTTATAATAGATATTGAATTATAAAAATAAATTGAATGAAATAATCTGTTATGTTTTTCTGATTTCATTTTGTCGTCAAATAATTCTTCTTTAAAATGTCATAAGATTTCTGAGGGTACCGTATTGAGAAGTTAAAATCGGTCTCACTATTGGTATTGTTTAGAAATGGATATAAACTATGGAGTTCTTCCATTCCCTCCTCTACCTCTGTATTATGGCCCTAAGCAACTCGTGGAAAAATGATTATTTTGTTGTTGTAAGCTATTTGGTTTTCCATTTATGTCTTTGTAGGCGAGGCTTGGAAAGTATGTTTAGTGGAGATTTAATTAGTAATACTCACACCAAGCCAAGATGTCGCTACAACGGAAGTAGCTACAACCAAGTTTGTCATTGTGTAACATTAGGATATGTCTCATGATATCAACATGTAGAGTTGGACTACAGAGGATAGAAAGCAATAATTTATCTTAACATAAATAATTATTTAAACTTAAGGTATGTAGTATAAAAAACAAAAAGAATAAAGTTATAGTTGAACAGAAACAAGTTTAATGGGCTTGAAATATTATATTTGTTTGGTCTGTAAAAAGGAAATTATTTTAATGCTTTGTATTGGTGTAACTAATATGTTTCAACTTACCATCATAAAGCAAAGGAATGCCATGCCTAAAAAAAACCAAGGCTGGCTCTTTACTAGGGTTGTACAAGCGAACCAGTTGACTGTTGACAGCTTTCACCACCCAAGCATTCAGCGAATCAACCAAATCTTCACGTAAATGAATCAATTCATTTTCATAGTTGTCACATTGTTCACAGTCCTTCTTTGCTGTAATAAGCAATTAAGAGTTTAAAGCATAGCCTTTATGAGCTCTGGGTTAATTAAATTTATAGATTAGTGTGTTGTGCTCAACATAAAAACAAATTTTCATTCTAAGAATGGATTGGAATTAGTGAATTAATGTTAAATTTAACTATAAAAAAGGCTACCAGACATCTTTTTGGAAATATTACCTTATAGGCCTATCACATTCATTGTTGTGTTACAATGTTTGTCTATACCTTATCATAACATACTTAAGATGATGGTAAATCAAATAATATATGAATAGGGCTAGTTATACAATTAGCCTAAAACAAAACTCACTAAAATCACAGGAGAAATGTCAAAATGTAAAATAATGACTCTCTGTTATATTGACTTATGTTCTTTGAATTTAGGTTATAACATTGACTCATTATTTTTTGAGGTGTATGACATCTTTACATACATCGTAATTAAATTGTTTATTGATTAATATTATTAAAAATGTTATCTTATCAGTGTTGAATTAAGTTTTAATTTATTTATACATGGAAGGTTAGGTTAAGTTTTCTGGACAAGTAACGTAATAATAAACATAAATTAAATCCGCTAATTACTTAATTACTGACAAAATATCAACTAGTACGCCAATTTAATAGGTACCGGTTTATTATTTGAAAGATTCCCTCCCACTTCTCAGTTGTGTTACATAATTGTGATAGTTTACTTTGTTTTATTTCATTAGATGATTTTCAAAAATTTTTAAACACTAAAAAACAGCAACAATTCGTGACTACAGATCTAGAAGTTCCAGGTTTGATCCCCGCCAGGTCCAGATTTTTCTATGAAGCAGTGGATGTGGAACGGTGTCATACTCAGCCTTACGAGGACAAATGAGGTGCTACTTGAATAAAGATTAACGGCCGGAGGATTCTGTTTGCTGACCACATGACACCCTCTATCTGTCAAAGCTGACATCTCCCCCAGCAGTTGACGGCTGCTCAGTTAGTACAGCTTGACAGTGTTTCTTTTATTTAACTTTAAATTACAAAGATTAGAATTCGGTTTAATCCCTTATACCATATTTTTAACATGCCTAAAATGCCTAACTTCCTTTAACAACACACAGCTTCAAAGTAGACTTATCAACAATAAATTCCTTAACAGTAGGCTGTATCCAAATAGTCTACTTCACACGCTGTTGACCCTTGACATTCACTTGATAGTTGCATTAGCAATCACATGGTCAAGTGCACATCCATCCGAATAGTCACGAAGTGTGATAATACGCCCCTTACAGTTCGTTCACGGTAGGAGTTTACCTGGGAAAAGACTTTTTTCCCTACCAGAAATCTATTATATAGTAGGATATTGGTAAGAAAAAAGACCTTTCCCAGGTAAACTCCTCCCGTGAATGAACAATACACACCCTTGAATCCATGGTCGACCGCAAGTTACCCTTAATATGCCATTGATGCGGTGTTTGATCAGCAATTGTTTAATATTTCGTCTGCTAGCAAGAGCTCGTAGAGTAATGTGAGCCTTGACAACGTACGTTAAATATGCTGGTTGCTTTTTAGTGTTGTAGACATGTAGTGTGTTGCTTGATAATTAGGATAGTTTGCCATGTGTAGTGAAAATAAGTCGCCACAAATCTATAAATGACCTACACTGATTCAGGCTGAAAGATGGCATTTAAAATAGTTTCTAAGATCATTGATAGGAATCAGCACTAGACTCGAGGGTATGAAAAGGATATTTTGCCGTCCAAATAATCTGTTGTAGTCTTCGATCTCAAATGCATGTAAAGTGTAAAGTCATCAAGTAAAGTGTACTTGACTATTTGAATTCAGCCTAAATATTTTTGATAGACCATGGATTTTTTTTTCTACGATAACTCTATAAATTACATACCCCTAAAAGGGAACAGTTTTTCTAACATTCCTGGAATCTGTCTTATCCCTTCCATCAAAATCTCAAGGTGCAAGTTAATTTTCCAATCCACATATGGCAGAAATTGTCTATAAAAATTTCAAAGCGAGCTTAAAATAAAATAAAAACGTATAAAAGGCTACTTGGTTAACCTATTTTAAGATCTTGATATAGATTTTCAAATATTAACTTGACTTAATAATCTTATGTTGTGTTTTTGCATCTGAATAATTTTTGAGACAAGAATCAAATCAGTTATTATGAAGAAACAAAATGTATTATACTTACTAAATAGAACTATCACATTTTTTTCATTTTTAAACAAATTTACTAGCTCATCATCATTTACCACTTCAAGCGGAGCCGAAAGTACAACACTAACGACAGATAATAATAAAATTATCAAAATATTTTTCATTTTGTAAGTTGTGTTCCACGTATTTACGAGAATGTCAAATGCCTATCGCTTGCAAGTTTCAACATTTCCCTTTTGTTTTGTCATGCTGGAAAACGAGTATTACAACACTTATTATTTAAGGTGTTAAATTTTGTATTAAATGTTTTGATTTTTTAATAATGCGATAAATAGGTAGTAAAATAAATAGTGTTAATGACTTTCCTAATATTAGTAATTTGCATTAAAATATTTAATAAAATATATTTTATCTCAAATATTATCAATTATTTACAAGATTACAATTGTATCCATGTAATTGTATCTATTGTTAACTAAATAAGACAAATAGCAAATAGCGCTAAAATCGCTTACATGAACTACTGATGAGTACAATATAAATTATACAGGCGTTGTTGCATTAAATCAATTTTAACTTATCACAATATTATCACATAATTTCCATTGAGTAAAAGCTTAAAATTTTAGAAATAAATATAGAAGACGCTCCCGACTATAATCAATTCTCCAAACTGACAGTTTACACATCACATGGGACTGCACGCTCACCTCGTCCATTATTAGAAAAATGTTGGTCAGATTTATTTGTAGTTTGTGTGCGCATACAAATTTTAAAATGTGATTCCCATTTCAACGCCAACAGGCAACCGACAATCGGGTCTGTGTGAAATCTTTTAAAAAAATGGAACATACCGCATCTATTTCATAGGTCCATTTTTGTGTTTGTAGTTTACTGAGCCCCATTTTAATTTAAGGTGAAAATTTTGACCGTTCAAACTGTTTGTCATGTGTGGTCATCCTGAATTGTTTATCAAAATATAAATAAATTATTTTGATGAATAAAAAAATGGATAGTTTTATATGATTCCCGAGATATTTATATTTGACATTTTGTTTGATTAATTTTGTATTTTAAAAAATCGAATGACTATAGAAATTTATTTCGATTTGGAACGTCAAAATTTAAAAAAAAACTGTGATCACTATGTGGTTTTTCTGAGGTAATTAAAGTAAAATTCTATTATTTTTATTATTATTTAGAAAAACAAACATACATAAATTTTTGCGGTGAAAATTACTAAAATGTTAATTGAAAGATCTCACATTTCCATTTATTCTCAATATATTAATGACAATTAATATAAATGTTTGTTAATGAAAGAACCCTCCTAAAGTGGTTCGCATGGATGCACCTCGAATATTAGCTCCCTCTATTGGTAGGGACATGGTTTACCCTCTTTCTACAGGACCTCCCAGTTAGGCTTGAGCGGCTAAACACTTGAAACGGGGAGGAATAACTATCTTACATTGAATTATCAATAAATCAACTAGATGTAGTTTAGTTTCAAAATTTACCAAAGGGAAATTACCCTTTATTTTAACTTAAAACCTGGCATTCAAGACATTTATAAATAAAGATGATTGTGGAGATGATGACTATGGTGTTGAAATACATTATGACACAGCATTAACTTAGGGTAAACTACCAGCTATAAAAAAAAATACAAATATTATCAACTAGAAATTAAGTATTTTCAAATTGTTCTGGGAGGTCGAGCACACTATCGTTAGCTCCTTGTAACAGATGCAATAATAATAATACACTATTCAATAAAACCTTATAATGCCAAAATTAATTAACTCTGACCAAATGTTTTAACTTTTTTTTTTCTCATACCCCTGACATAGTTCATTGCCAGGGTTTTCATCTGTTCGCATACATTAATTTTTGCAGTAAAAATTACTAACATGTTAATATTTATTAGTATATTTTAATACTATGTATCAAAATTTACAGCAACACTAAATCTTCTGATTCAGGGTTTAGCTATTTTACAAATATTACAATAACTTTTGTAACTGTCCAAAAAGTTTCTTCTCATCTGATTCTTCGTGGGTCCTCCCTAGCTTACCCTTAATTTTTCCACTTTGGTTTAGCTAATAAGATAGATTCATACTTCAACCTTTCAAGGTAAGAAGCTTTAATACCTTACAGTCAACAAGCTAAAGCTGTTTTAAAAATGGTTGAATTTGTCATAATACCAGAAACACAATTTTTTCTAAAATAAATAGGACTTCTATTAAAACCCATTATTTTGATTTGATTATGAATAATCGTAGAGTATTAATCGATTAATCGGATGAATCGCAGGTTCATAAATCGATTACTCACGGTAGTATTGTATTATAAAGTATAAAGTATTATAGTATTTGATCCGTGAGTAAAAGTACCAACATAATTATTTCTGGCACCAATTGATTGCCAAAAATAGGAATGGCTATAAGCATAGAAAACGGCTATAAGTGATAATATTCTCATGGTTTAAAAACATGTGCGCTGTCTTTTTTTTTCTTTTTATGAAGTGCTGAGGTTATAATTTTTGTTGAAAATAACCCCCTTAACCACATTAGAACTATACAACTATATTTAAGTGACCAAATGAAACTACAAGTAGGCCTATATTTATATCTTATTGTTTATGTTTCTTAACCAAACCTGTGGCTTAGTGATCTGAAATGGGAGGCCTGTCAAATCAAGGGGTATTAAGTGATTTAGGGTGCGAGCCAAGAAAACTCTCTGAACCAATAAAGGTGATCGAGGAAAAGTGGAAGTTGGTACCAGCTTTCCTGAAAATCAAAGGTCTAGTCAAGCAACACATTGATTCATTTAATTATTTTATCAATGTAGAGATTAAGAAAATTGTCAAAGCTAACGAAAAAGTTGCCAGTGATGCTGACCCATTGTTTTATGTCAAGTATCTTAATGTTTCTGTTGGCACACCTGATGTCGAAGAAGGTTTCAATATTTCCAAAAGCACGACACCTCATGAGTGTCGTCTTAGAGACTTGACATATTCTGCTCCAATCACCGTTGACATAGAATACACTCGAGGTAACCAGCGGGTTATCAGAAACAATTTACTCATTGGAAGAATGCCAATCATGTTACGAAGTTCAAACTGTGTATTGAGTGGAAAATCACAGTTCGAACTTGCCAAAATGAATGAATGCCCTCATGATCCTGGTGGCTATTTTGTAGTTAAAGGTCAGGAGAAAGTGATCCTTATCCAAGAGCAGCTTTCCCGTAACCGAATGATTGTCGAAGAAGATCGTAAAGGAGGTATTCAATGCCAAGTGACAAGTAGCACTCATGAGAAGAAATCTAGAACAAATCTTATTGTAAAAAATGGTAAATATTATCTTAAACACAACACTTTACAAGATGACGTTCCAGTTGCTATAATTTTTAAAGCAATGGGTGTTGAATCTGATCAAGAAATAGTTCAAATGATTGGAACTGAAGACAAAGTCCTACAAAGATTTGCTCCTTCCTTAGAAGAATGTCACAAAGCTGGTATTGTCACTCAAATGCAGGCTCTCAAGTACATGGGCTCCAAAACTAAACAGAAGAGATTTTTTGTGGGTGGAGCATCAAAAAAATCCGCTGTTGATGATGCAAGGGATTTACTAGCAACAACTATTCTTGCCCATGTTCCTGTTGAGAACTTTAACTTCAAGTTGAAAGCAACATACATGGCTCTTATGGTTCGGCGAGTCATTCAAGCTCAAGGGGACACCAAGATCATTGATGATCGTGACTACTATGGCAACAAAAGGTTGGAGTTGGCAGGGTCACTACTCTCATTGATGTTTGAAGACCTGTTCAAGCGTTTTAACTGGGAGTTGAAGATGATTGCAGACAAAAACATACCCAAAATCAAAGCCGCTCAATTCGATGTTGTGAAACACATGCGGCAAGACCAAATCACCAACGGGCTCGTTCATGCGATTTCTACTGGTAATTGGACCATCAAACGTTTCAAGATGGAACGTCAGGGTGTTACACAAGTTTTGTCTCGACTCTCATACATTTCTGCCCTTGGAATGATGACCAGAGTAAATTCTCAATTTGAAAAGACTAGGAAAGTTTCAGGACCTCGATCCTTACAACCCTCTCAATGGGGGATGTTGTGCCCTTCTGACACTCCTGAAGGTGAAGCTTGTGGCTTAGTTAAGAATCTAGCTCTCATGACACACATAACTACAGAGGTTGAAGAAGCTCCAATCATTCGCTTGGCATTCAACGTTGGTATTGAAGACATCAATTTGCTTGGTGGGGAAGAGATAAACAGTTTGCAAGTATACATGGTTTTCCTGAATGGTAACATTCTTGGAGTGATTAGAGACTATGTTCGTTTAGTACGTGTTTTCAGAATGATGCGCCGAAGAGGTTACATTAATGGTTTTATTTCCATTTACCCTCAACATCAACACAGGTGTGTTTATATCAGTTCTGATGGAGGTCGTCTGTGCAGACCATATATAATAGTTCAGAAAGGGCAACCTTTGGTTCAAAATCACCATATCAATGAGCTCATCCATGGAGTGCGTAATTTTGAAGATTTTTTGAATGATGGATTAATTGAATACTTAGATGTGAATGAAGAGAACGACAGCCACATTGCTTTAAATGAATCAATGATTGATAGCAAGACGACACATCTTGAAATTGAGCCTTTTACCCTTCTTGGTGTGTGTGCTGGGCTTGTGCCTTATCCACATCATAACCAGAGTCCAAGAAACACCTACCAGTGTGCTATGGGTAAACAAGCAATGGGCACTATCGGTTACAACCAACGGAACCGCATTGACACGCTTCTTTACAACATTGTCTATCCACAGATACCAATGGTTAAATCTCGCACTATAGAACTTATTAATTTTGACAAACTTCCTGCGGGCCAAAATGCCACTGTTGCCGTCATGAGTTACAGTGGCTATGATATAGAAGATGCCCTCATTTTGAATAAAGCATCTATTGACAGAGGCTATGGCAGATGTTTAGTTTATAGGAATGCCAAGTGTACTTTGAAACGCTATGCTAATCAAACCTATGATAGGATTCTTGGTCCTCTCATTGATGCTGAAACTAAGAAACCTACTTGGAAACATGATATTCTTGATTCTGATGGTATCGCTTCTCCTGGAGAGAAAGTAGAAAATCGTCAAGTGATGGTGAACAAGTCTATGCCGACAGTCACACTCAATCCCATTAACCCTTTACAATCCCAACCAGAGTATCGTGAAGTTCCAGTCACATACAAAGGTTCAGTGGGATCTTACATAGAAAAAGTCATGGTGTCTTCGAATAGTGAAGATGCATTTTTAATCAAACTTCTTCTGAGGCAAACAAGACGACCAGAAATAGGTGACAAGTTTAGCAGTAGGCATGGACAGAAAGGAGTGACAGGACTTATTGTAGAACAGGAAGACATGCCTTTCAATGATCTAGGAATATGCCCTGACATGATTATGAATCCTCATGGTTTTCCATCTCGAATGACGGTTGGAAAATTAATTGAGCTATTAGCAGGTAAAGCTGGTTTATTGGAAGGAAAGTTTCACTACGGGACAGCTTTTGGTGGTTCTAAAGTGTCTGATGTTTGTGAAGAGCTAGCTCGCCATGGATTTAACTATCGAGGAAAAGATTTCTTCTATTCTGGAATAACAGGTGAACCTTTGCAGGCGTATATATACTCTGGTCCAGTTTACTACCAGAAGTTGAAGCACATGGTTCAAGACAAGATGCACGCTCGTTCACGTGGACCACGTGCTGTTTTGACTCGTCAACCCACTGAGGGTAGAAGTCGTGAAGGAGGTTTGCGTCTTGGAGAGATGGAACGTGACTGTCTGATTGGTTATGGAGCTAGCATGATGTTAGTGGAGCGGTTGATGATTTCTAGTGATGCTTTTGATGTGGACGTTTGTAATCAATGCGGTTTGTTAGCGTATTCAGGCTGGTGCCACAGCTGCCACTCCAGTGCTTCCGTCTCTACAATCAGCATTCCATATGCCTGCAAATTACTCTTCCAAGAATTGCAGTCAATGAATATAGTCCCTCGATTGACTCTCAAAAATTATTGTGATTGATGTACAGTAGTTTGTATTTTAAGCTTACATTGTTTTGTGTTAAGACATACATTAATGTGAGGATATAACAGCTGGATAATTTTTTATATTCTAAAACTGTAATTACTAACATAACTCTACTAACTTTTACAATTTTTGACATTTGGATGATTCTTGTACCAAAAAAAGCTAGTTTGGTTAAAGTCATTTTCTCATTAATCAAATTACTACTGTTAATTTGATAGATTATATACCAGGAAACAAAATGTTCCTAGAGATGATTAAATCTGACAGTAATTTTCAAAGCCTAGTTAATTAAAAGTATTAATAGGCAGATTTTGCAAAATTTAGGCTAATGCATTTTTTTTATATCATTGGTTCAGTTGGCCTAATCTATAATAATTCTGTGTTTGTTTGGATAGCAAATTAGTTCTAATTTTTCATAAACTCTCTTTATCTATAAGCTGTCTTTTTTATATTCAAATTATAAATCTTCAAAAATAACTACTGATGTGTGAATGAAAATGTTAGTTAACCTAATATATTTGTTTTTTTGTTACTAAATTATGCTTTATCAGAGAATAAGACTTAATTATGATTAATTTATCTCTAATTTATTGATACTAAACATTTGCCGATTTGACATAAAATTATTCTAACTCTTAAATGATTTTGACTTTGTAACCCTGGTAGCCATCTAACAAATTAATATATCCTAAACCAAACATTTTTATCAAAGATAGTCCCAAAAGAAGAAACAATATTATAGCCCTAAGCTATTAGAAAACTATTCTAATTAAAAGTACTAGCCCAATATTTTCTAAGATATTTCTTAGCAAATCATTTGAGTGTTTAAAAAAATCATGCTCTCCTTCTTTTAATTATATTTAACATTCTAACATGCAATTAATTTGCCATTATGGTTCCATTTATTGATCCTAAGTTATTTGATATTGTATAAAAGACTGAAAACCTATATTAAGAATTTTATTGAGTCACAATATAATTCATTATTACAATTGTTTTTGCATGGGCCTAGCACAAGTTAAGTTCAATGTCTTTGTTAAATATCTAAACACTCTTAACTATTACTAGAGGCCCTCTGCTGAGGAACAGCTTATTTCCTGTGTGCCTTCCCCTCCTAACCCTTCCACAACTCCCTACCCTCTTCACCTATTGGGGAAAGATTTCCTTGTGTTTACTTTTCCTCATTCACCCCTCCTTGGCCTATTTTCCTGTAAGGAAACATTCCATTTTGGTCTTTTTAAATATTAACAATGCTGGGATCCTAACGTTTTTATATTTAAAATGTAGATTGTGAATAATTTGGTTATTTCCTTAAATCTGGCCTAGGACTTGATTACTACTTTTTCATTTGCATTAATCAAGACATTGTGATTTTTAATACCTTATGTAAACAACATTCTTTGTTTTAACTTGCAACACAACCTTTTTTTTTATAGACCTAAACTCACAGGTTTGGACAGATATCGGCAGATTCTTCATACTTAAATAAACACTGTTCTTCTATAGATTGATAATCATGATGCTGTTACTAACCATAGCCCAAGCAAACTTTTTTTAATTAGAAATAGATGACCAGTAAATAATTTATGAATAACTAGGCCAACATGATTTATCTATCACATTTTAAGAGAATGTACAACCACACAAAGTTAAAATTTAAAACCAAGTCTAATTGTGTAGTGTGTGTAGCCTTTGATGCGCTCTAGAGAATTTTGACACTATTCACGTAAAGGCCTGGATTTCTAGTCAAGTTGGGTAAAATTTTACCTTCACATTACTCGAAAGTGAGTAAGCATCAAGTGATTATAAAATTAAGAAAGCACACAACAAAGCCAATGCTAACTTCACTTTAATCAACATCTAATAATAACAACCTTCTTACCAGGTTCATGTTATAGTTATAACATCCTAAGTTGAATAAAGTATTTTTTGTTTGTTATTTTTTGCCAGAATTTAAGCCATAAAGAAGTTTTATGCTAATTGTTTAAAGTTTTGTTTCTATTCGATTTCATTCCACATCCTTCAGGTTTCCACAGTCATTGAAATTGGCTAGCAGCCCAGTTAAAAAAGTATTGTTTAACATTACTAATAATAAGCAAACATCTTTAATTCTAAAACCACATCCTATTTATCTTTTGTGTGTGTGTATTGCTATATATATATATATATTTTAGCACCGCATGTTGCTATCCATTCGAGTTATACACGTTTGTACTAGTTACGATTGGGGGAAAAGGTCAGAAAGTCACATTCCACACTTTATCAGGACAGCAAAGTTTTGTATAAAACCCCTTTCGGACCCCAGTATATATTTATTTATAAATTTTAATGACAGAGACCTCTTTTAACCCTAATCATTCATTAGAAAGGTTTCATGATTGACTAACAGATGGAACCACTCTGAATTTGAGCTAAATTAACTTTTTTCTGTGTACTTGTTTATTTTCAAATTTAGGTGGTCATTTATTTAGGATTTTCAATATATGTGTGCAGAACCATAATAATTTGGCACTTAGAGTAAATGTTCCTGTTCTTGCCAGCTATTGATGCAGTAGTGTGCGAGATATATATTTTTATTATAACCTATTTATTATTCTAACACATAATCACAGTGACACAGTGGGGAAAAAAATGAATTAATTAGGTATAGGCATCACTTCCCACTTAATGCTTACATTTCTTTTATTTATTAAGTGATATTTGATTTAGACAGTATTTTTAAGTGTATAACTTGTGTGTAGCTCAATAGCTAAGTCTACTGTATCTTCCTGAGCTATAACTGGCTACAATGCATACATTGAAGGAATACAATATTAAATTTGCGTATTTCGTGTGTTAGCTATAGGCTAAATAGCATAATTCCCTGCCTCTACCCTCAGACGGCTTGTTATCTTTTCTTTGGTATTTTGATATAAAAAAAGATGTTTTTAAGTTTTAAAATCAATTTTATCACTACTTTCACAACCCCAATTATACAGTCACTTCTTTGTATTTTCAAATGTGACCTTATCCTCCTTCATTCATAGTAACATCTCAACAGCATTGTTCTATATAAGGGTACAAGGGGGAATGTCACATTACAGACATTTTCCAGGACAACCAATTCTATATCTCAACTCCTATAAGGACCTCAGTAAATACTTAATAATAATTTAAATATGACATACTTTATAACCATTATCTAAATCCACAGGTTTAGACATAGACTTAAAAAAATTTGAATGAGTAACTTATTTATCATGCATAAGATACCTTTTGTCCGAAACCTTAGCTTAGTTGGTAGTGTCTTTTTCTGAATCCCAGGTTCGATTCTCGGCATGGCCGAAAATTTATCATTGATGAAAATATGGGTTTACCCTTTTATGCCGGGATCACGATCAACTTGTAACTTAACGTAGAGGACCTCCTCGTGTGTTTAAATGGAAGCGATCACGATGCACTTAACCTAACTTCGACTTGCAGTTAACTTAAAGTAAGAGATGTCTTGGGAGGTCTTTTACTTTACTTTACGTTACTTGAAGGGTATCACGTGATCTAGCCAGCCAATAATTATGTGATTGACGTCAACAGGGCTATTTAGTAATTCATTTGTTGGTATTATGACCAATGTTTACTCTTTAGTGTAAGTTCTAGGGATCAGATATTGAAACAAAATAATTAAACTAAAATATGGAACTAAATTTATCAAAAAAGTTTAGTAACAGATAGTTATTATATTGATTGAAAACTGTAAACATTCCCATATCATCACTTTACAAATAGTGCAAAACCACTGATCATACTCGAGAATGCATATGTTTGGCTCGAGTTATGTTAAGTTAAGTGAATCGTGATCACACATAAGTTAAACTTTAAGTGAACATTACATTAAGTTACGTTAAGTTGATCGTGATCCCGGCATTACATTGATAAATTAATGGCTGGGGACTAGATATTGTGCCTCTACTAGTCTTAAGATAGATATAAAGTTATGACAGGCATAGCCAGCCAGTAATGGACAATGTTTGGCTTGAATAAGTGACTCAGGACACAGGCTGGAGACAGTAATGAATGTAAAAAAATTAATATACCTATGGTTGTCCTTGTTTCCAGTCCGGTTTTAACTTTATTTTCTCGGGTGTGTTAATTTGCTTCAGCCAGGAGGTTCTAAGCTTGTCCTGGTAACCAGGAAAGCGTGGGGATTCGAGGAGTACATGGGATAGTAGAGGAAGCAAGCAAGGTATGGGATGTAATGAGGATGGAAAAGGAATACCAAGAAAAAAAGAAAGATGGGAGGAGCAGAGAACATTAAGAATGGTGGATGGGTACTGGAAGATGGAGGCATTTTACTAAATTGACCCAGCCACAGGCTGTAAAAACATTGGCGATGATGAATCTTACCTATGATTTGAATATTTGATCATTAAAGAAGCCCAAAAGAGAGCCCACAAAGTCATCAGCAGATAACTTACATATTTTCCAAGGGTTTACATTAAGTAAAAAGTAGGCAGTGTACAGAAAATTTAGTTAGAATTTATTTTCAAATTATATAAAAAAACAAACAAAAGACAAGCCATGATATTTTGAATGGAATGTAGCATTTAATTTTATTACTAAACTATATTTGTTTAAAGGTTTGTATTTTTAATCTCAACAAACTCCAATTTAGGATTGTTCCACCCTATACATCATTTCTAAAATTTAAACCAAACATGATTATTTTCATTCCAATCTTGGAACTGGACCAACAATAGTTTGTTACATTATATGTATTAGTACTGTACATGTTACAGACGTAATTTAATGTTTTCATCTGTTGCACGCCACAAAATAGAAAAAGATCAAAAAGCATGGTAGAAAAATTGGTTTTCTCTAGCAAAATAAGTTAGAAAAACAGCATTGAAGACAGTTTTTTTATCTCTCTCTTCTTTTTTTGTACTTGACGAAGTACGAGAATACAGGAAGGCTTTACGTGGCTTTGGCAGGATTTGAAACTGAGTGTCTCTTTTTATTTCTGATTTTTGGAGTTACAGTTTGCAAACATTCACTTCAAACAGTAATAATTATTAAATAGCTCACAGTTGCTTTATTAAGAAGAGAAATCATCGACTTCAATACATTTTTATGTTAACTTTTAATGAGGAGGATCTTAAATTGTAAAAAAAATCAAATCGAAGGATTAATGACGAGCATTTACAAATTAAAAAAAAGTTTGTATGGATTCTAAAAAACATGATGAACTCTGTTGATGTGTGACTTGATATAGTGTTGATTATTCTATTACAAACTTTATGAATGATTTAATAAATTTATCAATAATAAAACCTTTTCGGAATGACAAATTACCGGCAAGAATACTTGGTGTTGAGATAATTGGTATGTTTTGCTAATGTTAATTTACGTAACAATTTAGTTGGTTGGTTAAGAGGATGTTAAACACTATTTTTAAAGTAACATATTTATTGATGTCAAGACAAACTATCTTTAGTGGTAAATATCTTATAGCCATCCTGTTTAGTTTAACTATTTAGTTAAAAAAAATATCAGTTAATAAGAATTTTCCAAAATGTGGCTTTCTCACTTTGTTAAAATGAACACTTTCTATATAGGTAGCAAATTAATATATTATATTAATTTCATTTATACTGTATTTTGATGTTTTATTACCAACTAACAATTACTCACCCACAAAACATCTGAAGTTAAGTTTTGATTTTCTTAAAATGATTTCTCCTCTCAAATATAATAATTTATGACATTTCATTTGAGGGATATTATAGGAATGCTGATTAAAAACATGTTTAGTTGGGAATTGGGATAGAACTTTTAAAACATATGATATTTCTAAAAAAAAATGGTTATTTAAATGGTATTTAATTAATATAAGCCATATTTGTATATTGATTAATATTTTATATATTATATAAAAACTTACTCTGGGTGAAAAAGTATTATTTTTACAAAATGTAAATAGATGAAAGGCATGAGAAGTCTTTTTTACTTAGCAGATGAAAGGCATGAGAAGTCTTTTTTAATTAGCATTGTTGAAATACAGTGACATTTCTGTCAGCCCAATTAAACCAAACATCGCTTGGTTGACCTTTACCCTAGACTTAAATAAAATATTTATTTAAAAATATAACAATTTTGTCAAGTCTTCTTATTCTCTTGAGCATTCTAATGCTGCCTTGCAAACATGGTAACTCAACTTTCTTGCACCTATCGATAAAGCTATATTTCCAAGAACTTAGGATATATAGCCATGGCAACATGATGCTTCACCAAGAACTACCCAACTGTGTTACAGCGCCTAGATTCATAGTTATAAAAATAGCCCAGTTAACTTTTTACACCCGGTCACCATAAATATAATATTTATAACCAAATCAAAATAAACATGTATTAGCCAAAACTGACAAAATATATTATACCTATTAACCATTTGTTAAGGTCTGCAAAACAATACCACATGAAAAATATTATGTTATGACTTTACCTAGATGGAGCTGTCAAGAGGAAAGGCTTGATTAAAAGTATTATTGTGTTTAGTATTATTTGTTCAACCTAATTTTCACCACCAGTGAATCTTCAAATGGATAAGCTGGACTCCTATAAATACAATTCTAATTAATATAAAATGATCTAGTTTAGGGCTATATTTAATTATTATTATTATTATTATTAGCACCACGTCTTACTACCCGTTTGAGTTATACGCACTTACGCTAATATGTGATGGTAGGGTGATTGCGAGATGAAATGGAGGACCTACAGTTTAACGTGGAATCCGAACCATGGCGGAGGCCTGGCATTCCCCACATTCACAAGATGTCTTGTCAGAGGTGAAGGAAGGGTTTGGTAATCAGATAAATCTGTGCCGGGACCGGGGATTGAACCCCGGCCGCCAGTACAGAAGTCCCGACACCTTACCCCTAGACCGCCAGGTCACCCTATATTTAATTACTAATGAAGTAAAGCCAAAAGCCTTCAACTCCATCACTAAAAAAAACTACAAAGAAAAGTTACTGTATAGTTTTCACACTGAACTGCCAAAAACATCTTGGTAATAACTTGATACTAAGAAATATGTTACAAACTTAAAATAATCAGTGTAGGTACACTGCTTAGACAAAGATGTAAGTCTAGTGCCTTAGTATGACTGATACCAAGGAAATTAATTAAATAAAGCCTCCACCATCATTTATTGATTAGTAAAAACATTTCTGATTAAAGCAAAACTTAAAAACTCTATTTTTGTTATATTTGTATGAAGGTCAAAGGTGGATGGAAAACATAAGAAAGAGGACAAACACAATATGGTTTTTACAGTGAAAAGAAGAACATAGTTTACACTTTACATTGCTGCCACTGGACAAATAGGTAATGGTTGCCTCTTGAAGAAAATCGATCATCACCACTTGATCCCTTAACCTAGGTTTCATTTTATCGAAACACATAAGGGAGAAGTGTGAAACTTTCAACACAACTTCCTAATATAGAAAACCAAAAACACAAAAAGGAAATTGGTAAAGAATGTTAGGACACAGGACACTTAGTCAAGAACATATAAAAAGAATAACACTAAAAGGACATACAGGAATAGTTTCCATCTACCTTTTCTGCACCTTCTTCCAAATACAATAAAGTCCCTCAAAAAGTAAAAAGAGGTTTTCCTTGATGAGACTAATTTGGATAATTTTGCTACACTAAAAACCTTAATCCTCCAATAGCTACACACACCTTTTCCTGAAAGTTCTAAGCATCCCCTTATTTTAAGTTCTAAAACTTGACAGTCAATAATATATTACATTTTGATCTATAATATGCAATAAGAGGAAATATATGAGCTGAGATACATACCTTACACATTTTTCACCCAGAGCATTTTATATGTTATACTGAGATTGTAAACCTTTCTCACTTAAATAAATAAATAAAGTGAACTTAATCTAATGTCTAAATCAGTTTTATTCAGTGGTGGGCTGACTATCTTATCCGCTGAAACTTAGCCTCAAAGGACCCTAGGAATAGAGGTGGGTGTGATAAAATAGAAATCTGGAATTATTTGAAATGAGGAAACCAGATACAATTTAATAATGAATGGTGTTCAATCGATCACAATTTGGCTTGATAGTTTCTTAAGTTTACACACCACTGAGTAGATTTAACTTTACATACTACATACATAATGGTGGGGGACAGCTCGTCGTGGGTTGTTGTCCAGGAAAGCAAGATTTGACAGGTACTGATAAATTGATCCCTACCATTTAGTAACAAACTTGTCTTTCCAAGCCAATAACCATACATTCGTTCATTACAGTATTTTGTGTGAGGTTGTTTTGAGGAGGGAACGGTTTGATAGCTTAATCCTGTCAAGCCATGCAAGTCCTGGAACAACCTGTAAGCCACCACTGACTGCTGTAGCGGAGTGTTACCAGTTTAGTCACAATTCAAACTGGCTCTACTTGTAAATTTCCCCCTTTTTACCAATCATTTGACAAATAAAATAAATTTCTAAGGGCTGCGTGTGTAAGTATACTTTAATCTTGAGAATCAACTTATCTCTTAGTTAACCAAATAGTAACCATTTTTATATGAAAGGGGAATTGGCTGACCCCCGAGTATGGATTATATCTGGCTAGAAAAGTATAAAGTAATGTGATTTTGTATTTATGTGCTTTCTAGGGAAAAGTATGAATGAAAGCGAGCCATTTACAAGTATAGATCCCATGCTCAAAACTGGCTAAGATTTACGTCTTACATCTTTACATCAACAGTTTTATTTCATGTCAAACTAACTTAATGGACAGGAATCAATTGTTTGTGGAATGTTACTTTTCTTAATTTTACAATACAAAGATATAAAATAAATCTTTTTTTTTATAGACAGTACATCACAAGATTAAAAACAAAACTTTCTATCGCATTACCGTATGACATAAAAGTCAAGTCAAGTTAAGAAATCATACAATATTTTGAGCACACCACTTTTTAAAGAGGGAAGCAGCATAACCAAAATAAAATTTAGAATATCTTAAAAACAATGTTTAAAGTAATATTAATAAAAATAGACCTAGAACTTAAGTTTAAAAAAAGGCAACCCTGAGGTTTGGAATGTTTGAATATTTGAATAAGCTAAAGGAACAGCAAAGTTTTCAATACAATACTTTGTTTTTATAATTTATCAAAATTAAATCATCACAATATTGCCTTTTACACAATAAAAGTGGGTTCCAAATCAATTAGGATGTTTTGTTTAAAGCTCTTACTGTTTAAGAAGGTGAAAATTAACTTTGGTTATTGATACAGCCATCTCTGAGTGCATCTTTAAATCAAGATAAAAAATGAAACCTGGACAAGGGAATTGAACCTAGGACTTCTGGTTTGGTGTGCCAGTGCCACTGAGCTCTTCATGAATCATTTTTAAACTATATTTAATCTATATTTCAGAAACTGTACAATTTAATCCTGTATTAGTGGCAGCTTAAAGCAAAGTTAGTGATGCTTGTGATTCGTTAATAGACTTAGAAGCTGATAAATTCATATTTCCATCACAGACATTGCCTTAAAATATTAGTGAAGAATAACCCTGAGCTTGGGGTAATTCATGTATAGCTCAGTATTAGGGCATTGGCCCGCTCAGGGGTGTCCTGAGGGTGAATTTTGCATTCAGGCGGGATTGGTTTTGGCGCCCCACTATGTAACTGAGGAATAGTAGGAAAATATGAAAATAATCCCCAAACCTAACGTAACCTGGACATGATAGGAAAATAATCTGAAGGGAAATTCCACAAATGGTAATCATACTCCAAACGTTTCACTGAGAGATTGTATGAAAACTGTTGGGATTACAATGAAACCTACAAGAACATGTTTTGTAGACAATGTTCTCTTATTTATTTTTTACTATAACAAACACTATTTTTCCAATATGACCGATGTAAAATAACTTTTTAAAGAGTAGTTATGTTCGTTAAGGAGTTAGATGTTTGGGAATATTTTTATATCATGCCCAGGCTTTATAAGGCTAGGTTGGCACTCTGTTTGCCCCCCCNNNCCCCCCCCCCTCCCTCCTCCTTTAACTGGCGCACCAGGCAGTTATCCGGTTTGCCCAAACCTTAAGCTGGCCATGGGCTTGCTATGCACTAATAGTCCCAATTTTAATTCCTATATCCAGGTGTCAATTTTCAACTATATTTAATATCAATTTTTAGTTGAACTGCATCCAACAGTATATTAAAAACTAAACAGTACAATGTATAAGAATTTTAAACAAATCTGTTTCATATTAGTTTAGCGTTAACTGTTTGGCACATCTTAAAAAAAATATTCTTTTTTGACAATGCATTAACAGCTGTACACCTTTGTTATACAAAAAGGTTAGTGTGTTAAGGGAGTAGATATTTTTATGGAAGAGGAATGGAAGCAAGTGACCACTATACATCCTTTGTCACGCATCAGAAAAGAGATATTCACTCTCTGAAAGTAGGACTTCAAGGTCAGATGGGACGGTGTGAATGTTAGAGTCAATATCTTCATGCTCATTAGTTTTATTCACAGGCAACGGAAATGGTAGTTGTACTGAAGCTGCTACAGCTGCTGTTGTGGCAGCAGTTGAAGCAGCAGCTAAGAGCGTGCCATTGTTTATTTCACGAGACTTTCTATTGCCACCACCCCCAATAGTCCGTTTGTGGTCCCTAGTTTTAAGTAACACGGCCGTGCGAGTTCCGTTCCCTCTGCCATTTGGCTTCTTGTGAACCTCTGGCACGCTTCTGCGATGACTTTTATCTACAACTACATTTGTAGAAGTGGCAGAAGTTTTGTCGGGTTTACGCAGTTTAAGACTAAACTTAAAAGGTGGTTTATACACTACTTGCAGTCTGACTTTGTCTTTATCACTAATACCAGCAGTTTTATTTGCACTTTGCAGATTGCCCGTGCTTCGAGATTTAGGTGGCTCATCTTTGTGTCGCCCCGCATGCGGCTTTGTGGGGCTTTTAGTCCCCACATGGGGTGAGGTTAGCGCCACAGGAGTTGATTTGGATTTGGGAATCGATCTTGACTGTGGCTGTTGAGAGTTTAACAACCAATTTTTCACTTTACCCACAGGGTCTGTATCAACACTAGCTATTATTGGTCCATTGTCAGATGGACTTACTACACCCAATTTCTCTTTATCACCTTGTGCACTACTATAATCTATCACTTCCTTTTTCTTTTTCTTCATTTTGAGTTGTTGTTTGGACTTCTTTAATTTTCGCTTTAGTGCCGTTTCTTCTGCCACGTTAGTTGCAGGTTTTGATGCCGCCTCATTTGGATTGACCTGAGTTCCATCAATTATTGCATTTTTCTTTTTCTTCTTTTTGTTGATGATTTTCTTGGTTTTGATCGGTGTTGTGTTATTGTTGTTTGATGTGTCCTTGTTTTTAGCCCTGTGACGTGTAAGTCTATGTTTCTCACGTGCCTCTCGTACTTTGCGCTTGAGTGGCAGTTTAGATCGCACAGCAGCTGGATGAACTGTCACCTGCCCTCCTTCCCCTTCAGGCGGCAGTCGGACCGTCTCCGTGGTGGAGCTGTGTATTATTGTAATGGACTTGAGTTTCGGGTTTGGCCTCTTTCCTAGCAGTTTTGTGCTCAGCACCTAAAAAATAATAATATTTATTTATATTAAATAATCTCAAGTAAATCACATTCTAAATATGTAGGCTACTTTGTCAATAAATATTACTTAAAAGTTTAACTTTTGCAATGTACTAATAAAATAAAATATATTATTCTTAACATTTTAAACAATTTTATACATTTTAGTATTATTAATTTTGACCTTTACCTAGAAATTTTAGTAAATCTACAAACCCACTTCAATGTTCACATGATCTTAGGAACCCCACTCTCGCAATAAAGAAAACTGCTGATGATGGGAAGATCAAGGTTTGAATCTTGGTCAGGTGTACTGAGGGTAGTTTTCTAAAATGGTTTTCCACCATCCCTACACACAAATCTGGCTCCATTTACTATAATTATAACTTTCCTCATCCATAAAACTATAATTATAATTAGTATGTAAGAGTATAACCCAAACGGATAGTAAAATTTGGTGCTAAAATTAATAATTAAATCTACAGTATCAAAATTAAAAAATGATTATCTAAAAATTGTTATCAATTTAACTAAAATAAAGCCAATAGACTGGTAGCTAAACAGTAACTAAGGTTTGATTGATACTACTGTATTAAAAGCTTTCAAATAAATTATCACTACTTTGGTAAGGCTAGTGTTTATTAAATCAAAAAGTAATTATCAAAAACTCTTTGTTTCTTCATCCATGAATCATATTTCAAATTTAAAAAAATTACACTTCAACACAATTATTTAGCCAGGTACCTTTCTACATTAGGTCATCAAACTTGGTTTATAGTTCGATTTCAAGTGATTATTTTCCAACTTTAAGCTTAATAAAAGTGATATATATATATATTAATTAGTGTACAGTTACATGTTAGTTAAAAACTGGCGGCACTTAATTGATTCATTCTAAGCTCTAGCTTTATTCACTAGTTCTAGTGAGATTAAAGGAGCATTGTATACATGTTTCAGGACAAACTAATGCAAACTATTTTGGTGAATAGCTTGGTTTGAAATAATGCCCTGAAATAAAATAAGGGTTTTGACTAGGTTGTTTATTAAACTCACACGAAGTACAAGAAGTTCTTAGTTGCTGAAGGGGAGGGAAAAAAAAAAGAGTAAATGTTAAATTTTGAGTAAAACTTTTTTACCCATATAAAATGAATGTTATGTAATATTTTCAAGAATATATCACTATATTGTGTATGAATTTGAACATTTTATAGCTAAGAGCTGAATATTTTTTTTAAATATAAAATCTGAAATAATTTATTGAACAAAGGTTGAAATTTACACTGCAAAATATCAACTTGTGTAGAAGAGAACCTAAACCTAACGTACTTACCAACACAAAGATGATGGCGAACACAATGAGCAAAACTGCGTACCAGTGGTCGGAGATCCATCGCTTGAAGGAAGCTATACTTTCATCCGATAGTAGAAGTTTACGTAAGGTTGCCAGAGGACCTGATGGGTCAACCTATGTGATACAAACAAGAGTAGGTTTCAATTATGACAACTAAATACATCCCACACTATTGTGTGAATAAGCACAGTTTTAAAACAACCTTTCTGGAGGTCTATGGGTCAATCTCTGGTCGGCACTTCTTTCAATTGGCTAATCAATCAACAGGGTATTGTAAAGATCTGTGGAGCTCTATGCCAATTTTATTTTATTTTATCCCCCAGGCAGTGTGTGTCTTACTACCTGTTCGGTTTATACACCTATGTACTAATTATGCTGGTGAGTTAAGGATGAGTAAGTTGAATTTAATGAATGTGTACCTACAGCTACATAGAGGGCAAGTGGAAAACCATTTGGAGAAACCACCCTCAGTACACCTGACCAAGATTCGAACCTCTGCTTCCTCATCACCAGCAGTCTTAGTTTATTTGTTTTTATCGGTGTGGTATAGGCTACCTACTCAACCTAGGGGTTATTAATAGCTTAATCCAAGGGATGAAGAGGACATCTTAGATGAAATGCAGCTAAACTAACACAAAGAGGAAATGATAAAACCACTGTGAAACTAATTTATGGAAAACCACATTCAATATGCCCAGTGAGCTGAGATAATAAGTCGGTCCAGAAAGTGTATGTTAAATACCTCAAATAATTAAAATACAAGGAAAATAGTTAAACCTTCACCTCAACAGTGACCAAGTGTAATGCGAATCTAATTGATTAGGCCACTCAACTGCCGGTGTGGGTATTTGTTTAGTGCTTTGAAATTACATTGATAAATTATTTTATTTAAATGTAAATGAAAGTGTACACCCTGTGTACTCTGAAAACTACTTAGGTCCACTATGATGTGGTGATAAAATAGGACCAAAATTTAATAAGTCAAGATAAGAACGATATCTTACAGGATGAATGGAGAAAAAAATCAAGTCCCACAGGAAGACAAAAATAAAAACCTTAGTGAAAATCATAAATGGAAAATCACACCTATAAGTATTCAAAACCTGACCTTTCATTCAACGGTAAACAAGTGTAATGCGAGTATAATTGCTTAGACCAGTGGCATTCAGCCTTTTATTTTCCCACATACCCTCAGAGATAATTTCTTCAACGTTGTAACTTGAAAATTGTTGGTGCCTAACGCATATTTTATAATTTACATCTAGGAGAGAGAGAAAAAAAGAGCACTTCCAGATCACATGTCCTTACGCCTGAGTCTCTTGCGGCTAGCCATAAATCTGGCCCTAATTATTTAGTGTTTATCATGAAATTATATGTTGTATATTTAAATTTTATATACTTCCTGGGATGCCTACATGTATTCCCAAGCTGAATACCACTGGTTTAAACAACCAACTCGACTGTCGTTGTTTGTATTTGTTTAGTGCTATAAAATATCATTGACAAATTATCATATCTAAATGGAAAGGAGAGTACGCTTTCCTTTTACTGTGGAAATGCATGGCCCCACTATGGTGCAGCTTATATAAGATAGGACCATAATATAATCATTTAAGTTAAGATACCCAAGAAAGATATAAATGTAAAACACAACTAAAATCCACAGAGCAAGCGAATTTAAATATACAAATATGGCAATGGTATATAGGAATGTATATATGTGAAAATGATTTTGACTTCACTGAAGAACAAATTAAATCTGTAAAACCAGTGGCAGTTTTACTATATTAAGTTGTACTGGTGGCATACCTCTCGGCATTTCTGGAAGACATCGCAGTAGCCATTGTAATCATTGCAGGGTGTCCCTGGCTTAGAGAACATGTCTGGTATGTCGTAAGGAACAGAGTTCCAATCAAATGATGAGCTTCAAACAAAACATAAATAAAATTCAATAAAGGTGAAATTTAATTTCCTAGAGTAAATTTATTTGATATAGGCCTATTAGTTTATGTTTATTTTATAATGGAATTAAGATTTTTTTCCTTGCCTAATTCAATGTAAACTTTTTACTCTTTTTACTAACATTTTTATTATATTTACAATTCTAAAAGTTCAAGCAACTGAATGAAACTTTAGTTTATCTTCTTTTACAGAACTTTGCTATACACAATAAGTCAGTCCTTCAAATAAAGTTAGAAATACAAAATGTACAGAAAATATACATAGTTTGCAGTGTCATGCGGTGAAATGTTGCCAGGATAAACATAGCTTGTTTACACTGTACATGTGATAATTATGTTTTCATCCCTTAGCTCCACATTTGACAGACCATACATAGGATCTGCACTATGTAACTCGCATGGGAATTTATTTCCGATGATAGCTGATGAACAAGTGTCTTTCTGAGTGATGAGAACATATAACAAGTATAGTTTGATCTAGCTTTGTCGACCCTGCCAAAACTCTATACCCCACCACAGATGATTTAAGAGAAAAGGGTCAATTATGCAATACTATTGTACATATTCTTTAATAAGGAAAACTTAACTCGAGTGTCAAAAATCAACATAAAATTATCTTGTATATCTTTAATATTAAAGTGATGTTTTGTTTTCAATTTTTAGGTCCTCGAAGTATGACTTATATCCCAAAATGACTTTGTCACCTGATTTTCTAAATAAATTAATGTGATTTGTAATTAATATGGCTTTGATTTCTGTCCTCAAGAATGCCAAGGGAAAAAACTACTTTATTTTACATCTAAACCTAAATAAGATTGGAAGGAAGGTGTAAGAGAGGGTATTTATTTGGTTATTTCCTTCAGTAAATGTTATGAAAGTGAAAAACAGGTGCAAAATATCAATGCTGTACTGAAGATAAAATTTAAGAAAATAAGCCCATTCCAGTATTTATTCGGCCAGTGATCAAATCTTGGTCCCCCAAGTGAAGAGTAATGCCTGCCAGTACACACCTGTAAGTTATGTACCCTACTCATACCCCTGATAGTTAGAGTAAGTGTACTCACAGGCACTGCTGTCCTTCTCCTGGAAGCTTACAGCACAGCTCGCATGCCTTGGTTTTGGTGTCTTTAGGTCCAGGGATGCATTGACATGACTCCAAACCATACGCAAGGCAGATGGAACCAGTGCACTCCTACAGTGTTGCCAAAACAGACTCAAGTGAACTTACATGGACAAAACAACTCAGACTGACTAGGATATTATGTAATGTCTTTAGACACAAATCAAATGATTGGTGTTTTGAGATTAAATTCTGATATGAATTGAATTAAAATATTTTTAAGACTAGGAATGAAGGGCACAAGGGAAAAAGGTCAAAAGTCGTTGTCGATTGTTATTATTACCTTATTGTATTATTTTAACAGCATCTATCATGCTTGATGTTGTGTGACAGCACATCTTTGTTGGTGTATGTTTAGGTTTCTTAAACTACCTTGAGCAAACAGAAAGGCCACATGTGGCTTCTAATATCCTTTGCTTAATTATCCTGAGCCTATCACAGACATACCACCCAGCTCTTGGGCATTAATTCATCACTTTTTAAAGGGAAACCTGCATTTTGCCAACTGTGCGTTTTTTCAACCATGCCAGGAATCGAACCTGGGAACCTTAACATAGTAGGCAGACAAGCTACCAACCGAGCTTAGGAGTCTGACAGAGTGGTTATCTTGGTGTTTTAAATTCTGATTAAATCAAACAACAAAGAAATTCTGTGCCAATATAATGATAACTCACTAATAAAGGGGACATTATTAAGTATCAAAATAGAAAATAGTCATTTGCGAAAATCTTTCCTGAGTTTTTCAAATATTTGTCAGTTTTTAACTTCACTTTACTACAACTACATTCTACAATGTTTCACCAATACCAATATTGACAGGTAAAAAACACTTATGTTTTTTTTTTGTGCTGTTATATACTTTATAAATTAATGTTCACATGACAAAAATAAATTACAAGTTGTAAAAATAACTTGATTTACCAGACTAGGATGAAATTTGGTGAATGTATTTGCAATTTAAACATTTAGAAAAAAATATATTTAATCTCTAAAATTATATAAATAGGCAGAGTGTAATATTAAATATTTTTGTGCAACTTAAAGAAATAAAAAAGGATACATTAAAAATAATTAATGTTAATGAGAAAGATGAGGACAGAAAATGAGAATGAAAAAGTAGAGAATACCAAAGAGAATGATGGAGTATGTAAAAAAATAACCTCAAGGAAGACCAAGAAAGAGATAGGAGAAGCAGATAATAGAAAGTGTGTATATGAGAGGAGAAGAATGGAAGCGATTAAAGAAGGAAGAATGGTTGAAGGATGGAAGAAGGTGGAGGTAATTTACTTAGCTGAGCTAGTCACAAGACTAGAAACAGTGGATGATATGATGATTATGATTATTACAAATTATATTTGGCTTGGGGAATATTTTATATAAGGGATTTGCTTGAAAATAAATAAAAAAAGTTGTCTTTGCACAACCTTCCTTATATAATGTTCTTATTGTCAGTACAGGCCCTAAGTATATTTCAAGAACCTACCCCCATGAAGCAAACAAACTCCTCATTACAGACAGTCTTATTAGGTTTGTTAACAGAGGGGGGACACTGGGGTCCTCGGCCATCACAGAAACTAGAGTCTCGACATCCGTTATCATCTCGACACTTGTCTCCAAACTTGAGCTGGCATTCTGGGGTGCAACATGGTCCCTGGAAGCAAATAACAAATTTAACAGCCACTAGAAAAAAAACATTAATTGCGATTGAGGATGAGATGTATTGTACATACAAAATGACATTTATAAATACTAAGCTCACATGTTCAGAAGATATAGATAAAAACAGAATTTATATAAAAAAAACTGACAACATTATTAAGAGGCTGTCATAGACTATGTAAGTTGAGGTTTTCATTTTAACAGCTTTCAATGAATACCGTACATTTGTGGAAATGAATGTATGGTGAAAGAAAGATAATAAAAAGGGTAATGTTTTATTTTTTACAAGTTAATGGCATAAGGGTAGTTAAATAAATAAATAAATAATTCTCTTTTGTTTACTATATAAAATAAAATGTCAATCTTTTACTAATGTTCCCACTCCTATCTACCAATGGATATTTTGTAAAAATTAAATATTTCTTACCCAAGTTTATGTTAACTTCATTAAGGATTTAGTAGTTTTTTTTAAAGAGCAGCAATCTATATTTATATAATGACATTTATTCCTATCTCTAATTTTTGTCTTACTACCTGTTTAGGCTATATAGTTATGTACTTATTATGCTAAGCGATTTAGGGATTAGGAAGGTTATATTTAAAGGAAGTGTACCTATATTTGTGTGGAGGGAAAGTGTAAAACCATTTTGGAAGAACCACCTCAGTACACCCGACCAAGATTCGTCCCTTGATCTCCTCATCATCGGTAGTCTAATCCACTGTGAGATTAGTGAATTAGAACATTCCACCACCAAAGCGGGTATTAGTTCAATGTTATTGTAAATATTACTTACCTGTGAAGGACTGCACACACTATTGGGGGTGAGTTTGCAGGGGGGTTCTTCAGGCGGCGGATACCTACGCTGAGGGAAACAACAGTCGTCTCGACAGTCTTCCTCCCAGCCACAGTCACATTCCTCCCCCACTTCTACCACGCCGTTTCCACACAGAGCTGTCTGGGGTTCTGCAACAAAGCTCCATAAATTAGTCTGGCTATGAACTAATTTCATTCATAAGTTAATTGTAATACAATGCTGTGTTTGATGGGTAGAGTACTCTGTTTTACAACATGTAGACCCTTGAAAATAAAAGTTTGCATAATATATAAGTAATAAACAAGATTAGACACATTGTAACTCAAATATTGGTAGGTGCAAGGATACAATAATTAGTTATACAACCAACAAACTCGATTATGACTTAAAAGGTTTCCCCCTCTTTCTTTATCAGAGAAAAATACTGGTCATATGCTTGAAAATATTCCTCATTATTTTTACTTAAATTCATATGAATATCGACAGAGCATCTTAAAAATACATTTTTCATTGCTATTATGTTTTATGTACTATTTCAAGAGTTAATGTGGGATGGTAAAGAAAGTGATCCAAGGTTAATATTGTGTACAGTTTTATTACAAAAAAATTACTTTTTTTATTCAAGAAATAAAAAATTATTTTTTTAGCTATGTTTAATTTAATTTTCTACATATTATAATAATCTAAAGAGCAATTGAATATTTATCTTGAGCATTGCAATGTTTGAAAAGACCCTTTCTGAATAAAGATTAAAAATCATGTTCAAATTCCACGGTGACCATGAGAAATATTCAAGAACTTTTGCAAAAAAAACATTTTTTACCTTAACTCTTTCTCTACCACACCCCACATGTCGTGTAAGGTATGTTATTGCAACAAAAGGTGGATAGGCTCCTCAAACTCCTTGAATCCTTAGGGATATTCAAGATTTGAGGATTCGAGAAAAATCAGATTCAAGACTCAAATCATTTAAAAAAAAGTGTTTTCATTTTTCTAGTGAAATTTATTTTATAGTTCTAATCCTGCTTTCTGGTGGTTCACAACCATTTATAATTCTTATATGACTTAACGACCAGGCTCCAGACCAGTAATTTAACTGAATGTATGAATGTTATGGTGAATGGATTATAAGAAATTGTGTTTACATTCAGTTTCTATTTGTATTTTATATTATTCTACTATATTTTTATTTCCTCTTGTGTTTATAATTTTTTCCAGGATTTAGATTCGAGATTAGAAGGTGAATTGGAGATTCATAAAACAGTAGATTCGACCCAACTCTACAACAAAGTATACTCAAGTCAAATGCCATCTAACATATTCATGATGTGTCACCTGTGAAGCAGCCCTTGGGACTGCGTGCCTTAGAATTGAGGACAGGATTGATGCTGTTGAGGCTGCAGGGAGAGAAATGGTTGTTGTTCTTCTTGTCACCAGACGTCGCTCGAGCAAACATGATGAAGTTCCCATCTTCGCCTCCAGGTGTGCATAGGTCGGGGTCATGCTGAAAACACACTCAAGACACTTTTTATTTTTGTACCGTACAAGACTCCAATCATTACGCTAGGATTTCCCGAGGAGAGACTAATAAAGTAATCGATAGTCTTCCCCCCCACCCTCTTTTATTTAAAGTTATCTGACCATCCTAAAAGTTTCTAACCTGCTTCGGTGGCCGCATAGTCTGAGACATCACTTACAGTTAGACTAGACAGCCGATTACAGGAAGATTGGGGTTTGAATCATGGTTGAGTGTACGAAGGATGGTTTTTCAATAATTTTTTTCCCTCTTCTTTCACAACAAATTCTGGTAACTTCCTCTAAATTGAACTTTACCCATCCCTTACTCATTAGCATAATTAAAATGAACGTACCGGCGATCCAAAGTTGTGCCCGATCTCATGAGCCAAAGTGACGTGAGAAACCGCTGGTGGGACATGTTTCCCGTAGTTTAACAAGGTGACTATACCAGTGTTAAGACTCTTCATACTACCACGATAGTGCTGGGGAAAACACAGGTTCATTATTAAGCTGCATTAGGTAACAATTTAGGTTTAATGCTATCATGCGGATTATTTATTTAATCAGTTCACTAAAGCAAATCTAAATTTTGTTTATTTGTTATAATAATTTGTCATAACTATTTGTTTGAAAATTAAAAAATCTGTACAAAATTATAAGTGGCCTGGAATAGGTAGGTTGTATAAGATTCTAAAGGTTTTTATACTCCAATTTTCATATGAATGGCCTTATATAACAGCTAGAAAATTTCTACTTCACATATTAATATGTCAGATCATGTTATATACCTGTAGCCATCACTTTTGAAAAATATTATCAATATCTATAAGATAACACAAATAATATATAGTTAAACGTTATCAATGTTGAAAGAATTTTGTATTTTGTATATTTTTTTTCAAAAAGGTTTCTTCTGATGGAAGTTGGACTAGATATACTAAAATGTGTAGTAAATGTATATAGTGGCAACACTTTTTTTCAATGGGGACCAGTACAAATTGTCAATACTATAACAAAGATTATGAAGGATAGTTTTAATGTTTTAATAAATCATATCTATATAAACTACTGACAATACTGACACATATAGACATAAGTGTGTGCATGTATCCCTATATTGTGTAAAACTACAAATATTGTCTACTGTTTTAAAATTATTATCATACATATTAGCTAGCAGTAGAAAATAACATATCTGAAAACAGTTTAATTTATTTTTTGAGTTTTGTAAGATAGTTTTTTTTCTTGGTTACTTTTAGTGGATATTATGATTTAGATATTATTATTTTACTAATGAGATTTATAGTAATTATAATCATAATTTTAATAAAAACAATAGTACAAACATAATAATGTTAATTATAGTAAAAATTATGATGATGATTTTAAAATAAATTTAAATTCAATTAAATTCAATTTATACTTTTTAGGCTTTAAAGTTGACCTGGTGGTCTAGGGGTAAGGTGTCAGACTTTTGTGCTGGCGGCCGGGGTTCAAACCTCGGTCCCGGCACAGATTTATCTGATTACCAAACTCTTCCTTCACTTCTGACAAGACATCTTGTGAATGTGGGGAATGCCAGGCCTCCACCGTGGTTCGGATTCCACGTTAAGCTGTAGGCCCTCCATTTCATCTCACAACCACCCTACCATTACACATTAGCGTAAGTGCGTATAACCCGAACGGGTAGTAAGACGCGGTGCTAATAATAATAATAATAATAATTTAGGCTTTAAAAAAAGCTTACATAGTTTATAGCACATATCACAATCCGGAAGTATCTAAAGCTACATAATAGGGTGATATAATTAAAAATAAGAATAAAAAACCTTATTATATGTAACTTGACATTCTTTCTTAATATTTTCACATAATTTGTTGATTCATTTTTTGAAGATTCCAGTCTTTAATTTTATATTTTGCTTAACATATTTGATATATATATAGAGAGAGATCATAGAGCTAGATATAATTTTGGAGGTAATGATGATTATAATAAT
The DNA here is from genome assembly GCA_902151425.1 of Timema shepardi. Taxonomy (NCBI): domain Eukaryota; kingdom Metazoa; phylum Arthropoda; class Insecta; order Phasmatodea; family Timematidae; genus Timema; species Timema shepardi. Next base: position 231,566 of record CABFVX010000051.1, read on the forward strand.
AATATACTGTAACAACCAAATCATCTCGAGGGCTATAGTTCCCCCATTCCTGGTAAAGACAGTAAATGTAAAACTAGAGAGCTGCTGCACCCACCCCATTCTTCTCGCACACCCCTCCAGCGTTCTTGAGGTCTCCAGTCCACGCCAAACCCAGTGTCCCCATTTCAAAGTCTCTGTACGTGAACATGTACGCCAAGCAGAATGCATCATAGTCCTCTTCTGCAAAATAATAATAATAATTTATGTTTTATTAGTTGATTTCAATTATTTTTTTCAAACACTTTTAGCTGTGTCTACCCCCTTTTGTTTTAATTTTAACAGTAAGATATTATTTCTACCTCGTTTAGTTTTAGAACGAATATTGTTGGTTACCTTCCAAGATTTTTATATTTGCCAATATAGAGTTTATATTGAAGTTTTTCTGCTAAAAACCTAAAACTTCAATAAAAGTGAGGAACATTTTTTATGTAACAGTGAAAATATTGTAGACCTACCAATGTTTTTTCAAATCTATTCATTTTAAATTATAGAAAGCACCTTATTTTCTTTATAAGAAATAAAATGCTAAAAATAATTCAAACAAGGTAAGGTCACCTTTAAGATAAGTGTGAGAGAGAGAGAGAGAGGTTGGAGGGAGAAGGGGACATAAGTCGAGGTAAATATTTTAGTAATTTTTATAGCAAAAAAACCTGTTTGGCTAAAATAAATAAAATACTGCTTGAGTAGATACATTTAGGCTAAATTTGTTTCTTGTGGTTATCTCAACCATTTTTTACATTTAGCCACAAACATACTGACATTTGAATATTTTTTTTAACTAAGAGAAAAGTTATTTCCAAATTCCATGATACCTATTACAAATATTTCAGAACTGTTGGAATTACCTTATTAGCAAATTAAATTAAACATATCTAATGAAGCAATATTTTCTTTACTTTGGCAAAAGAAGTGTTTTTTACTAAACATGGTACTTTAAAAATACAGAAATTAACTAGAATTCCCTTCAAACTCACCTGAACGTAATTAAGAAGCAAAACTTGTCTTCAGGATTCCCTTTCCAAGCATCAGACATGATTTACTTTTTAATTAAAACATTTAACACAAGGGTTATTAACTGTTTAATCAAAGAGGTGCCCAGGGATAAAGTCGGGTATTATATAATTAGCTAAGTGATAAATTAACGGCCTGTGATCTAAGTGTCATGTATTTTCTAAAATTAAATCAGTACGTATAAGTTGCTTATAAAATATACATGTTTTATATACACTCCATTTACCCTGAAAGATAGCAAACAGTATGTTCTTGACAGACTAATGGAACGATTTAAATATTAAGCTTGCTACTATTCAAATATATTTACAGGGTGGCCATACGGTCTGGAACCAGAGGCAAAGCCCCACCCCCCTCCACCACACACAAAGCACACCAAAGTTGGATAGCAATAATAACATTTACCCGCTTCGATGGATGCATGGACTAAGGAGTCACTCTAACAAGAGACTACACTGCCGATGACAGGGATATCGGGGTTCAAATCCCAGTCGGGTATCCTAAGAGTGGTTTAAAAAAACAGTTTTACACTCTCTTTATACGAAAATGGGGCTACACTTGCTCTAAATTCAACTTTCCTTATCCCTAACTCATTAGGGTATTTCATAAATATGCGTATAAACTGACAGGTAATAAGATACTCCCGGCACAGATTTATCTGATTACCAAACCCTTCCTTCACCTCTGACAAGACATCTTGTGAATGTGGGGAATGCCAGGCCTCACACCGTGGTTCGGATTCCACGTTAAACTGTAGGTCCTCCATTTCATCTCACAATCACCCAACCATTTATACATTAGCGTAAGTGCGTACAAACCGAACGGGTAGTAAGACGCGGTGCTAATAATAATAATAATAATAATAATAAGACACGGTGCTAAAACCACACAAAATAAAGTCATCTATACTATTTAAATCGCTACCCTTAGCTACGATTAAAAAAAGGTCCAAATAGTTTTTAGAAGTATTTTATTAGTCATGAATTTTCTTGGCTCCTGGGTATTAGGAGGCTGTAGCACCCCCTCCCCCAGTCTCCACAAAATCGTATTCCCCAAGAAAGTCAATTTCTGGGTAAGTCACTGTAATAGGATAGATTTATTAGCCAATAATAAATTGTATTAACGCACCCCTTTCCCTCCAAAAACAGGAGCTAACCTTAACATTGAATTACAAAGGCCATGAAGTATGAAACTTCTAGGAACACTGAGAAGTAACTAAACTAGAGAGCTAAGCTTCAAACTTCACACTACAACACCATGTTAACCCGACAAGTTGCCTTGTAACTCGTTCTGCCACTCTCCACATATTAAATCTCTCGAGAGAGCAAGACTTGACACCCCCTTTCCGCCTCCTAGCTCCACATTCTTGATGGGGAGCGAAGTAAAGTCCTCCAGAGTGCGTACTCGTGGGTGCATGCGTCCAATGAATAACAAATAAGGATAATGTAGTTTACTGTGTTACTTTCCCTCTACACAGCAATATTCCTGGCAAGATAATTAGTATTTATGGTTTTCGAAACATATGTATTTTTAGCACCACGTCCTTTTACCCGTTTGGGTTATTATTATTATTATTATTATTATTATTATTAGCACCGCGTCTTACTACCCGTTCGGGTTATACGCACTTACGCTAATGTGTAATGGTAGGGTGATTGTGAGATGAAATGGAGGACCTACAGTTTAACGTGGAATCCGAACCACGGTGGAGGCCTGGCATTCCCCACATTCACAAGATGTCTTGTCAGAGGTGAAGGANCCACATTCACAAGATGTCTTGTCAGAGGTGAAAGAAGGGTTTGGTAATCAGATAAATCTGTGCCGGGACCGAGGTTTGAACCCCGGCCGCCAGCATAGGTTTGGGTTATACACTCGTGCAATAATTACGCTAATGGTTTCAGAGATTAGAGAAATTATATTTATGGTAAGTGTACCCACATTTGCACGGAGGGAGAGTGGAAAACCATTTTGCTAAAGCAACCCTCAGTGCACCCAACCGAGACTCGAACCTCAATCTTCCCGTCATCGGCAGTATAGTCTACTGCGAGAGAAGCGCGTTAGACCACGCGGCCACCGAAATGGGTTATAGCTTGTTGGAGCGAATATTGCTCGTGCATTCGATTTGGTATGAAATTCGTCAGTTTGAATACATACAGTATCGTTTAGAATTGGGAAAAATGAGACATTAATCATTTTTACTTAAAACAACTAGATAAATACCGTCACATTTGGTATATATAGCTTTTACTTTAAATTACATCATCATAAAAATATTATACCTTCATTCATCTCTTTTACAAACAATATCTAATGAGAAGATACCGTTTGTCTTTTATTTAAAACAAGTAATCTTAATTGTAAACAAAGTGAGCTAAATTATATATCAATTACGACTAAATAATCAATGAGTTGAAATAAAAAAAGCTATTTGAAAAAAAAGATAAAGAAAATAAAGACTGTGATAAAATAAAAAGAAGAGAATAACAAAACGTGGAAGGGAAGCGAAGCAACGTGTTCATCAGGAAGATCCGTCTGTGTTTTTAAAGCTGTGGAACTCTCTCCAAACTATTTGTCGTTGTAAAGGTTGATGAATAATGCATAGCCTTTCTATCGGCATGGCAACAAGCTCTTTACCAGGGTAACTAAGTACCCCCTACCCTCCCACAACAGTTAAAATAACACCCCATTTTGCACCAGCTGCCAAATGTAGACCATATATTACTGAGGCGAAATCTAAATGGTGGTTCGTTACGTATTCTGGTGTGTAAACTTGGGAGTTATATGGAAGCGACCAATTATGATGTTATTTATTAATTTGTTAAGTTCCAAAATATTAACTCCCTTTTTATCCTTTAAAGAAACACCGCCCAATATTAAAGAAGTATATCAAATACAAACGTAAAAGGAATACATCAAATCCAAATCCCTAGCTTCATAAGGCTACGTTTATAATTAATTAATGAGTTATGAATGTTAATATAAAGAGAGTTTCTTACCACGCTATATTTATAGAAGGTTTAGCTACCACAATATTCTACTGAAAGAATAAATAGGCGCTCTATATGATACAGATTCTTCCGTTTCAAATAATGCATCGCGCTTTTAGAGCAATGAATAATGTGGCATTGATTACTGACCAATGTTCTGTGGGATATTGGAGTCGTCATTGTATTTAATGACAAGTAATAACACATGCATAGTAACAAAGAATATGCCGGATAGGGAGAATTACTGGACATGCCACTCTCATTAGCGTAAAATTGTGTGAAGGCGCTACTCTCGCAATATACTAGACTGCCGAAGACGGGGAGATCGAGGTTCAATCCTAGTCGGGAGTAATGAGGGTGATTTTCAACTGCCCCTACACGCATATGCGGCTACATTTCCTCTAAATTCAACAACCTTCCTATTTCTTAGTACTTGAGCGTATAACCTGAACGGGCAGTAAGACGCGGTTCTAAAAAATATAATGATGTTGATGAGTAAATGAGAAATTTGTAGTGGATGCTGTGAACAAGTATAGAGAATTTTAAAATAAATTTGTGTCCAAATGATCACAAATAAAGAAAACCACACCAAAAGATAAAGTAGATAAACTGGGGTTGTCTCGACCACAAACTTTGATATTATAATTTGAAAAAACAAACATGTGTCAGCCCTTTTAGTTTGAGAGCAGGTTGAGCTACAGGATAGAAAAAAATTAAAGTATAAAAGACTAATATAAAATAAGATAAGAATGAACGAGATATGTGAGCATGGGGGGCGGGGGGGATTTTTAAAATGTGTGGATCAGATGTGGTAGTCAAGTGAAGTGAAACAAAAACCAAAAGCCGGAAAAATAAAGAGAAGCTTTGGAAAGATGGATTACTATAGATTGGAAAAAATAATGGAATCAAGGTAAAATAAATTATGAGAGAGTTAGTTTAAGAAAGAAAATTGAGAAGTGTTACCAATGGGAGAGAAATAGATGAAGAAATTAAGAGAGACAATAAGAATAATAGCAGGCAAAGTGGAAGGTTAGAGATAACATAAAATGAATGATGGCTATAAAGTGGAGAGTTCATAAAAAGGAATGAGAGACTGGTGGGAAAAAAAAGTAATATAAAAAGAAGAAAAGTAACAACATAAAAAATTGAAAGCTTTAAAATTGAACCTTTTTATGTGTGTTGATGCTGTATATTAAATTCGCTGTGCGGTATTTATTAAAATATGTTATATCCTGTCTAAACATGCGGAAGTGATTAACATTTTAAAACAACATATTTGCATAGAATAATAGGAAAAAAAATATTGAGCTGAAATAACATGCAATGCTGAGATTTCAGTGAGTAGCATGTTTGTTTTGTTAATGGTATTGTTTCAATTTTGAGACCTCAATAGTTTGCCGTTGTTTGTGTTTGAACTTCCATCATTTCAAATATACTTTGTCAAAATGAGCTTTTGGCAGTGTTCACCAAATATTTACACTCGTCGGAACACGGGGGTGTTTCACATATCTGGGAGTTATCTCTTATGTAACCACACATGAAAGTTATAATACACACATATATACGGCAGTAGACTTTGAGAGATGTATAACTCCTAAGGAATGGGTATGTGGTTAATTAGATAGTGATGTTGTAAGCAAGCATTTATAAACTTTAAAATTACATTCTTCATTATCTTTCATTCACCATTATCTTGGCGATATTAATCCAAGCAATTGGTCTGTGGTTAGATGGCCATGTTGTAAGTAATCATTTAGAGATCAAGACTTTAAAATCTTCATACAGCTTACAAACAAATCATATCATTTTGGAATTCCGTCATTATGATTCAAACCTTGATAGGCCGTTTCAAATTAGGCTTATCATTTTTAATATTTCACGAAACATATTTTTATTTAGAGTTTAGTAAAATAATTAAAATAGACTACACAAACATGATATACGATGACAATTAAACAAAATATTTCAATTTCAAATATCGAGAGTCGAGAGTCGTGTTTTTTAGTAAAAAACACGACTCTCAGTATACATATCAGTATTATTTTATTATATCAACCAGCGGGATGATATATTTCAATGCCACTCTATAAACAGTATTATATTGAGCTGATGTGGGTTATTAGATTTTAAAATTCCACTTGTAAATCAAATTAAATATGAAAGTAAAGCTCATCTTTTGAAGTTTTGAAACACATAATTTCTCTTGAAGGAATTAGGGATGGGCGAAAACAAATGATACCTAATGGATTTGATTAAACATATTTTTACTAAAATATATGCAGTGATGTAATGGAAATGAATAGTCCCATATTCTTTAATTAGTGCACGATTATTAATATTGAAAAATGTCCACAACAATCCAACTGAAATATGTACTTTATTTTAATTATTTTGAAAAATTATGGTGTGTGTCGGATAAGGTGAATTGTGTTCATTAAAATGTATACATGCAAACATTTATAAGCGAACAAATTATTTCTACTATTCTTATTACTATTATTATGACTATAGGTAGCAAAAAATTGCCATTCAAGCTAAAATCCCAAAACCTAACAATATCATTAATATCCAATGAAGCCATAATTTTTAAATATAATATCTTTTAAAACTGATTATACACCTAAATAAAGGAAGAGTTGAATATTAGGGGGAAAGTGGGTGAAGAAATAAAATTACCGTTTTTTTTATCACTGCGTTTTACTTGATATCCCTGTCATCGACAGTCTGATCTATTGCGAGAGTGCAGTCACTGACGCAGGTAAAAATATAATTACAGGAATGAACAATATAAATGGATTGGTGAAAACATGAATGCCCAAACCCCTCTACCACTAAGTAATGCCCAACTCCCAATACATAATTTAGGTATAGGTAAGGGATTAAAAAAGGTAAAGGGGTGGAGGAGATGTGCAGGAAAGAATTCCCTCTAAATACACGGACTAATATTAAAACAAATATGTACCGTAGCTAAAATAAAATGTGTTGAAATAATTTATTTTTATGGGACAAAAGCCAGAGGAAATGAACTTGAATGCAAATGCACGAATAAATAAATCGTGAGAATGTTAATTCAAGCTCCCAGCACTAAATTTGAATGCAAAAGGATGAGAGAAATACATTACAGCCTTAGGGATAGAAGGGGATAGGTTGGCTTGCAATAATTTCACCAACTAGTTCTACATACATACAGAATGACGCCAGATAAGGATAAAACTTAAAACGCGAAGATATTCATGATTGAATTATTTTCTTATCAAACACTGAAATAATCAACTATATATATAAATAACTACCCAAATAAATGTATCACCAAAGTTGGATTGGCTTTATGCCCTTATTTAGCCAATACCATGCGAATATATGGAAGTGCCAAGTGTAGCACTTAACTAGCGGATTATGCTAAACAGACAAGAAGACATAAAATGTTACACCAAGTTTTACACGGTGCTGTGAGCTAGAGTAGAGCTTCTTGGGAAAGCTGTTCATTATTTTAATGTATCAGGACATTTTACATCGCACAATGCACCATTTTAATATTGATATCACCTTAATAGGAATGATAAGACTTGTTGTAGCCGAGGGTAGTTAAGTGCTTCTGTTTAGGTGCTTGTATCAAGGACGCGTTTTCACATATGAACTTAGTTTTCAATTTGAGTTTAGTTAAATAATTAATATGATACATAATTTTAATTGCTGTGGCCATAGTAAAATGTCATTAAGAAATGAAGATTACAAATATTTGTAAATTTTTTTATAAGATGGTATATGAATTAAAGATTTTTTATTTAATTTTTTTTTTGCGTGTTTTTGATATCAATTTTTAATCTTGTATTGTATTTAACTTATAATAGTTAATACTAGTACAAGAATGTGTGAATAGTCTATCTATCTCCTTTTTTAAAATTATTATAACACATGATTTTAAGAAATATTGAAATTGAACAGGGCCCCCTATAAAAATATCTTGACCTTTGAGGGTCTTTGTATATTTTCGAAACTTTAAATGGGGATTTTGTACGAAAGATAAGTGATTCGAGATTTATTACAGTTTTAAAGTCCAAAGAGCTAATCCTAGGCATAAAAGCCCTGGAAAAATTTCGACATTTAGGTTTTAAAGGCTATACAAAATTATAATTTGTGTTTGCACATTTGATACAGTAATAGATAGAATTATAGAAACATATTTAAGAACTATTTCAATAAATAATAAACTCAAACCCGCTTCAGTAATCGAACGGTCTAAGGCGTCACTCTCGTGTTGGACTAGCTTGCTGAAAACGAGGAGACCGGGGTTCGAATGATCCCGGTTTGAAAGACTAACGGTGTTTATACCTAAATGGTTTCCCATGCTTCTTACACGCAAATGCGGGTAGATTACTTCTAAAATGCTTCCTTACTCATCCCTACCTCATTGGAGAAATCATCATGTATGCGTATAACCTGAATGGGTAGTAGGACGCGGTTATAAATAAAATTAAAATAATTCCAAACCATTATAAAATTGTGGACTATCAGAGGTTTGAAGACGTGTAGCCAGTGAAACCCGAGCATCTCTCTTTCAGATAAGGGTTAAGCGTTCTAATCACACGAACCTTACTGTCAGTAACATCTTTGATGGCGTAACACGGCAATAGTAACAACAACAACTGTCGGGAATCAAATTGAAAGTTGTGTTACAAAGTTCGAAAGTCATTTTTAAATACTAGTGAAGTCAAAGCCAAAGTTGTTACATTACACTACTTTTTTTATTATCAATTAAGTATACCTATCTCTAGATAAAGATAAAAGTTTAGAGAAAGATAGAATGAAAGAGATAAAAAAGTGCTTTATTTTATAATTATATATCTTAATTTTATCCATAATTTAGTTATAGATTGAATTAAATCACTAGTCTGTGTTTTAAAAAAAATAATAATTTGAGGTATTTAACGTATACTTTATGAACGGACTGATTATATCCGTACATGACTTATGAACGCCCCCTTGAATCTAAAACATACACAATACACAACACCCAGCCCCCAGCCGTTAATTCACCACCATGAGAAGGGACACCCACATTTCAACGATGATACATTTTTTTTCAGCTGAGCTGAGATTCAAACCAGAGACTTCTAGCTCAGCACTGCTCGGTGTTAAAATACTGTTTATGAACTGTTATAAAAATGGGTATATGTTTAAATATGTCATATTTAGTGAGATATCTCACATATATTAATATCGGAATATTTTTTTCTTCCTTCTAAATGTTTCAAAGATGCCAAGGTTAGTGTGGGTGTCAAAGTTAAAGTGAAGTAGCATTGATATTTGACTTTGGCATTTCGAAGCTTCGCATACCCCATACTATATATAACCTCGTATTAATCACAACTTGTGAATGTGGGGAATGCCAGGCCTCCACCATGGTTCGGATCCCACTTTTAACTGTAGGTCCTCTATTTGATCTCACAATCACCCTACCATTACACATTAGCGTGCGTATAACCCGAACGGGTAGTGAGACGCGGTGCTAATACTAATAATAATAATAATAATAATAATATATAACCAGATACAGGAATATGATGAGGTTTCCAAACTCATCAGTGCACCCCTATACACACACACACACACAGACTGGGGTTAATTACCTGAGAAAAGTTCGAGAAACTTCTCGACCCCGTAGTTGAGAGGGAAACGGTAGGTCGGGTCTTTCAAAGCCTCCATGGAATGAACTTTAATCCGCTTGATCATGAAGCTGATGTTGTCTGGCTTACCGTCTTGATTGAAGTCTGAAAGTTAAGTCAACAGTTAAGTTAAATCTTTAACACGTATACCTAGACAAACTGTTTCGAACTAAAACCAAATACATTTACTTATCCTTACCAAGGAAAAAAAGTAACTAAATTAAACTGTTGGTCAAACTACACAGGGACAAACTAAATGAGGTTTTAGCGATAGTTAAAATTCGCACTCGGAACACACTTAAAGATTGACCATTTAGTTTAAGTTAAATTGTTATATAAACAATATTTGTGGTGGATAAATAAATAGTACCCTTTTTAATTGACATTATTTCACCTACGCTTAAAGTATTCATTTGGTTAAGTTTTTATCATACAGAACATTATTTTGATTAATTTTATTATTATTATTGTAATTATTATGATACACATTAATTTTTCAATAAGTAATGTCCAGTTAAATAGCGGAATGATTTTTTTCCATTCTAAAGGAAAGAGCAACTAAGGCAAATATTATAAATATACGTAATATGAGAACAAATTATGGTACCGGTACGTCGCGTTGACTAAACTTTAGAAGTTAGGCAACTCGCTAAGCAAACATGCATCATAAGTAGTATTCGTCACTACCTCGCGGCGTTGCAGTAACACTGAATTATTGACGAAATCCTTTTGTCGCGAGAATTGTCTACCGGGTTGAGGTTAACGCAGAATGTATATTATTGCTTCGCTCTAGTACACTTTAAAAGTATAATAAACGAGACTATATAAAATAGTTAGGTGCTAAACAGGTATACATTCATAGACATATATAGGCCAAATTCACTTTTAGCAACAAAAGAAACTATTTTACCCTGACAAAATTCAATTTAAAACCCTTTAGAAATGTAATAATTAAAAATTAGACCACCACCGTAAAGCAAATATCGCCCTAAGCCGAATCACAGCAACCCCCCCTCCCTTTTCCAGCGTATTTAAAACCCACCAAAATATTATAATATCATTTATCAAGTTCGCAAAACCACTAAACATAAACAATGATAAATAATAGATAAACAATGCTACAGTACTGTAGCGATAACCTTAAAACCACCGAAAAAACCCCTAAGCGTAAGCACTCAATGAAAAGCACCGTATTAAGTTAAATTCACACAATACGTCACGTCAACGTAACGTCATGTACCAGCAGAGTAACGTAAAAATAGTATTCAATATATTTTAATAGGGAGGCATTTACACTGTGCGCCAATCTCCAGTATAATGTTTTAACGTTGACGGTCTTTTCTAGAAATGTGAAATTGAGTTGCATCAATGCACAGTCACCGTTCGTTAACTATTTATGTACCTTTTGATAAATCTTTAAAAACGGATATGAGCTTTTAATTGAACAATTACGTCAATATAAAGAATTATACGATATAACCGGCAATAAATATAGTGCTAGTATCCACAAATATAAAATATGGAGAATAATAGGCAAGGAACTAAAAAAGTAATATTTTCTGCCTCTTCCAATTTCTTGTACAATGTATGATATTCGCCCACATACCTTGTACATTGTCATTAAAATCATTTTCTCGCCCACTCTTTATTTGATTGTTTTTCTCCAACTTATTCTTCGTCAAGTAAAATTGCAATAACTGCAAGTTCTTTGTTTTTTTATTTATAGGAATGTTTGTTAAAGCACTCTACTTACACAGAACGTTACGGAAAACTAACGTTCACTTGACGTTAAGTGTAAATTGTGCAGCAATTTTCCGGTCTGTGTCGCTACGTTGACGTGACAAATAGTGTATATCGAGCTTAAGCGAAGTGCTCTTAAGGCGAGGCACGCCTGTTTTCCCCGGTTTGGTAACGAAAGTATTTCTCTCACCTGTGCCTTTATAGATGCTATTGACTCTTTGGACGTGCCGCGTCATAACCTCTATACAAGCTTCCTCCGTCCCGTACTTTTGGTAGAACAAGTGGTCAGCTTGCAGGTACAACATACACGTCGTCTTCTTGGGGTCTATAGTGGCGCGCTTGTGGACGTGCCGCGCACTAAATACGGGGTCCTCCGTGCTGATCAGGTTATCGCTTCTCGACGAATCGTCTGTGGTTGGACGGTTAACTGAGTCGTAGGGTTCATCCGGCTCGCGGAGCACCAACGACGTCTCGACGTCCCCTGGACGAGAACCGACGGTGTTGCGGGTCACGTCTTTAGGGAGGAGGAACACGCCGGGGTTGTAAAGGTGTGGCCGTAACTTTCTACTCGTGTTGAAGTTCGCTTCGTGAGAGGTGAAGTCGTAAGGGTAATCGTTCGGGTAGTCTGGGATGACCGGGAACTTTTTGTGAGGGTGGTTCGGCGCGGGGAGGTTTTCTTCTTCGGGCATCCACCGCTTTGTCCTGTTAAAGATGGTAGACGTGTTGTGTCGGGCGTGATGGAGGAGCTGTGAGGCGCAAGGCGCTGAGGGGGAGGGGCGATGGACGTCGGAGGCGCGGTACACGATGGAGTGGAAGTTTAGGCCCGAGGTGTTCGTGGGAATGTATCGACTGACGGGCTCCACGTGGTAGTCCTCAAGAAGGGTGGATATGGTGCCGTCAAACAGACCGTCCGCCGTCAATAACCCGTGCACCGTCGCCAGATCATCGTCTGGAATCATACAAGCAAACAAATATAACACTTTCACTCAATAAATATATCATACAATCAAATATAGAAATCACTTTCACTTACAGAATCAAATAAACACAACTTTTAATCACTAATGAACATAGACTCAAACAGAAATCACTCTCATTCACAAATAATACACACAAACATAGACATCACATTCAATCACTAAATATCATACACTTGAATATATAAATTACTTTCACTCCCAACATAACATACAAGTAAACAAAGACATCAATTTCACTCAATATAATCCAATTAGACAAGAAATCACTCTCAATCACAAAATACCATGCAATTTAACATAGAAATCCCTCTCACTCCCAAAATATCCTTCACATTAAGGTTAATTGGTTCTGATGAACTAAGGTATTACGCTTTGAAATTAGAAAATTATTTCAGACACAAAATAATTATACATATTGTATAATAAATAAACAAAGAATACTAGTACCCAATGATTGCCGATGTTTTGATTTACTTCGCTTCCTTTAGTGTACATATAATTAGTATATTCTATAGTCAAAGTTGTATTTTAATTTTGAAAAAAAAAAAATCTTACAATTTGATTTGATGTCTTAAACCTCCTATTAAAGGTGTCATTACCTCTTAAAAGTGCTTATTGTCTGAATACATGAAACTATACTTTTTGAAATGTCAGATAAGTTTCTATTTGTTGGAATACGACTCTAGTTAGAACTTATAGTAATCTGAAGCACCTTAAATAGTGTTTGTTGCCACAAGTGTTTTATTAAATGTGCAATGTATTGAATATAGATAATATATTACCTAAATTCAATTTTTTTAGCACCATGTCTCACTTCCTGTTCATGTTATACACATATATACTAATTACGTTAGTGAGTTTTGGGCTGAATAAGGTTGAATTCAAAGGAAGTGTACCCATATTTAAGTTGATGTAGAGTGGAAAAAACACCCTCAGTACACCCTATTAGATTCAAATTTCACTATCTCTACCATCGGCAGTCTATATTTTGTATAGTATTTAGCAAGAGTGATGCCTTAGGACACCGTAGTAGGTGGATGAAAAGTTGAGTTACATAAAAAAAATACATTTTTCATACCACAAAATGTACTTGTTTGTTTTCAATTTGAAATAAGGTATTTTTAAGAGAACAAAATAAAAGTTTTGCCCGCAGAAACTGTAGTTTTCTTGTTTTTCGTGTTTGATATTCTGTCCAACTAGACAATAATACAGAAATGATCACTTAGCCAATGCTCGGAGCTGATAAAGTTTTGAATATTTTCGAAAGTAGTAGGGAATGTTCCGACTAATTAAGTATTTGAATAATTTAAAAAGCAAAATGGTCCCGATATTCGAACTCCAAGTTTGAGGCACGGGATTGTTACTAGATCCAGTGGAGTATTATTTTCCCGTTACGAGAGAGTTGCAAACACTTGTCTAATATCGCGCGCCTAAACATGCCTACTCATTGTTTCAGCGAGACGGCAGGTATTCACTAGACGGCAACATGGTGGCGAGGGTGGATGGAACTCCGGCGTGCAATATCTAAGGGTCGTCTGCTTGGCTCAGAGTGGTTCCGGATTCCCATAATCTCTTGAAAGTGGTCTGGGGAATACGGGAGAAACTAGTATTCTAACCCTCCCTGCTTAGTGAAGTAGGGAAGGGGGGGGGAGGGCAGACCACCCTACCAACACAGGGGTGGAAACTCCCCAGATATACCATATTTGATGTCACAAAAGGAAGTGAAGGAGGTGGGGGACGCTAAAATGAGATGATCTTAGAGTTGCTTCAAATAAAAGGGGAGAAACAAAAGACAGAGTAGGGTGAGATTTGTTTTAAACGGAGGTACCTTTTATTCCACCGTAAAATTATACTAAGCGAAATAAAATAATTTAACAAGCTATATTTTAATTTTTCAAGTTTATTATATATTTTACTTTCGTGCTTACTATACCCTAATTGTCTTTCGAATAGGCATAGTTGACATCTAGAAAAAGTTACTAGATCTACTTTCACGTATTCATACGTTAAGTCATGTTATTAGCAGTTATAACAATTGATAAATATTATCAATATCCTACCTATAAAATAATACCAATAATAGAGTAAAATGTTATCAATGTTGGCCACAAAAAAAATGATTTTTTTCTAAAAGGTGCTCCAGATGAATATTAATAATACAAAAAATCAAGGTAGGCTGTTCGACCTATCAGCAAAATTTAAAATTAATCCTTGACCACCGATGTCAATAAAATAGTATAAATAATAGTTTTATCTGGTTAATGTTGAGATTTAAAAAATAATAATGTTCCTTCGTACCTAGATTTAGAGGCAGCCTCAATGAGTTGTGGCGTTGGCAGCAATAGATTGCGAGAAGACAAGGCAGTTTAAGATGAAGTGAAAATATTGAGACCCCAATCGAAACAACATCCAACTGCAAACCCTTTATATGAAATCTCATCAACACCCTTGTTACTTTATTTTCAATAGACCCAGGGACAGATTTAGACATTCTATAGTCGTTTCTTTAAAACCAATACATTTTAGGAAGTTATATTATTATTATTATTATTATTATTATTAGTACCGCGTCTTACTACCCGTTCGGGTTATACGCACTTAGGCTAATGTGTGATGGTACGGTGATTGTGAGATGAAATGGAGGACCTACACTTTAACGTGGAATCCGAACCACGGCGGAGGCATGGCATTCCCCACATTCACAAGATGTCTTGTCAGAGATGAAGGAAGGGTTTGGTAATCAGATAAATCTGTGTCGGGACCGAAGAGTGAACCCCGGCCACCAGCATAGAAGTCTGACACCTTACCCCTAGACCGCCAGGTCACCGGGGAAATTATAATGAAATTCATATTTTCATCCCTGTCTTTAAATAAATCCCTTTATCCTGTGTTTTTGTGTAGCAGAGGACTAATTGCCGTCTATATTTAAGCTAGTTTCAGCACACGCACCATCATTAGGCATCTTAGATACAATTTTAAGCGGAAAAGGAAAAAAATGATTATTAGTAGAATTATTTGTTAATATGAGATTTGAAACCAATTAATTATTTTCCCAGTTGCCCTGTGGCATTAAGATGTTTACTTACGTACTTAATCTATGGCCTTAGGAACTCGAAAGTTAATTGCTGCACTTCCAAAAGTACGACACCAATCCTTATCATGAGCTAGTTCAATCCAGTCTAAGAGTCTTAAGAGGTTAATGATACACTTTTCTTTTAAAACGCACTTGTAAAATAACAGTTGAAACAAAAGGAAAACATTGCAACATTTAATTTTAAGAAACAAAAGTTAACAATAAACGAGGAAAGAAAAGCTGATAAACGAGATGGTGGTGGTATTTGATGATGAATTACACGAATAAATGAAACTTTGAAATATTTTAATTACTAGAAGACCCTATCAAAATAAAGCTTTTGCAACTATAGCGAAATTATTTCTCCATTGTTCTCTTTACTTGAAATATAGTGGAGGGGTTCTATGGGGTGAGAAGGGTTGAAAACTAATTGGGATACAAAAAGTTAGGGTTCAGTCGACAAACTACCAATGTCAAGATTTAACAAATAGAAACCAAATGGAGAATGAACCAACATTATCTCAGATATCTTCTTAAGTCAACAATCCGAAGGTTGTTTTTAGTGTTATTTCTATTCATCCAGAGCAGGACTTGCACTCAGCCCTTCGGCTGGTTAGTGTTGCCTACACCATCTGGTATAAATCGAATGCACTAGAGGAGTTAAGTTCAGGTAGTGTGGTAGTTCCCCGTTGCTTTCCACACTGAATTTCTATGATCAAACTCTATCTTACAAGGTTCTACTACACGTCACAATAAACATGAGAGTGACGGCTTTACTTCCCCTGAGAAGAAAGCGGGGATATGGATTTTTATCGCTTAAGAAACATCCACAGACATCAGCTGGGTTTGAACCCAAAAACATCGGATCATCATGAGGCGAGCACTCTATCTCAAGGTCAGCAAGATCAACATAACACATTTTATATATGTATGATTAATAGATACATATTATATTTGTGTTTTTATCATTTTAATATGTTAGATTAGTACACACACATATATTAAAATAAGATTAATACAAACATATTTAAATAAGATGAATGCACACATACTATATTTAAATATATATTTTTATATAAATAATGTGTAATATAATGTGTATGTGTGTGCATTAATCTTAACACATTCATCTAATTTCCTTGGTTCCATTTAGTTTTCTAACTTTTAACAAAACTCATATTTCAAAAGTGTATATGCTAGATATAGGACTAGAGATAACAAGAACAATACAAGTATACAAAGGAGATTTCCGAAGGGAGCACAGTGGGTGGACAAATTGGGGCATATTTTACATTACTTCAAAGTATACCATTTCGGTTAAAACTTGGTTAAATTCATAAAGTGCTATACACAGTAGAAGTAAACCAGCCAGGAAAAATGTAAAACAATCCGTTATGTTACTTTTTGTGTTTAAAAAACGAGAAAAATAATTTAATTATGTTTGGGCACTACCAGCGCGAAAGAAAGATAAAGTATGTACTATATTTTTTTGTGAACATCTACGTGTGTACCAAATTTTGAGAAAATTAACTGGAACATTTTTAGCATTCATAAGTGCATTTTTTAAATTTATTTTTTTGCGGTAATTAACGTGCACGTTCTGAAGCGACAGATTATATCATCACACGACTTATAAACTAACTTAAATCTAGAACCGACAAAGCATCCAGTCCCCAGCCATTAATTCATCAATGTGAAAGGGGAAACCCACATTTCACTAACGATACATTTTTCTGCCATATTGGGAATCAAACCCAAAATTTTTAGCTCAGTGGAGAGACAATCTACCGACTAAGCTGAGGTATCGGACTTAAAACGTGCATTTTTTAAACTAAACTTATTATACAAAAAAATACTTAACAAACTTAATCAATTCTAGGAAATACACCCAGTCCTACGACCAACAACTTATCACTGTGAAAGAGGTAGGCCTCAATTTCCCCATATATTTTTTTTGTAGTTCAAGGACTCGAACCCAGGACCCGTTACTCAATAGACAGACGCGTTAACGACTGATCCAAGGATTTAAGGAATAAAATTTAAAAATAGGAGCGCACAAATAACTATTAATATTTATTATATGGATGAATCTAACAAATATTGTATCTGTAATTAATACACAAGTTAAATTAATTCTAACGACTTTGCTATTCGGCGGTACCATGTTAATAGAACCAAATATATATATAAAACTAAATGACTCACGTAAATTTTATCCTAAATTATCTTCAGACACAAAAAAAAAACGACTACGACAAGAAGTGTCATCCAATATTGATAAAATATCTGATGGTTTCATTATTATGAACATAAAAATAAATTTCATGATAATAAGAGTTGATTTTGGGGGGGGGGAGGTGTATTAGAAAGGGGTCTGATGGCCTATGCAATAACGAGAAAATATACAAGTATGGCATACACAATAGTGACAATTTGTCAATACTTACTGGGGGAAATACTATTTTGAAATGTGGAAAACTTTCCCCCGTCATACTTTGATCCTCTCTCACAAATCATCACAATGTATAATACACACACACACACACACACACACACACACGTGTGAGTGAAATTGGAAGAGGGAGAAAACAACCAACAAAATATGTGGACCGTTATTTTCGTCTCCAACAGAACGACTATTGAAAACATAGGAAGTAATCGGGTAATTTACAAAACTTTCGACGTGAACATATTTCTCGATATGTGACCAAAAAAAACCCAACGAAACCTTAACCATGGACATCATAAATCAAAGTGCAGAGTATGGGTTGCACAAGCACACATTATTGATAGAGAGGTGTGTATTCATTTTGAGAAGAAAAGGATAAAAACAAATAAAGAAAAAGAGAGAGGGAAGTAGGCTATTACGTTTTAGTCACCAATAACCGATAGAATGTAACAAGTCACGACTTTTTCCATTGTATTAGTAATAGTTATATAATCTTTGTATTAGTAGAGACCCCGATTAGTTGTACATAAAATGAATGAAATTCATTTTATATAAAAAGTTGTATTTTGGTATTAAAATTTATTAAATATTTATTACAATTTTTAAGTGGAAAAAAGTAGCTCAAACTTAAATGATAGGATTTGAAAAACTACGGTTGAATTATTATTCCTAGATTTTTAATATTTGCTTGATAAAATTCGGATCGCACACGTCATATTTTACTTTTTAATCATCACAGGTTTTTGGTTGAGTGAAAATACAATTTCTGGACTGAAAACTTTGAATGATTATAGGAATATTAAGAATAATATTCAAATAGGGCAGTTGGTGCTATTTTTACTGACAATTTAATGCAAAAAGAAGGCAAATGACGATGACGTCTGCTACTTAATAAAAATGCGTTAAGTTTTAATATCGTTAATTCTCATTAAAATAGACTTAATTTGCCTCCATTCATTGACCACATAAAAGGCTAGGTAATAAATTTGGCGAAAAAAAGCAAATGTTTTTGTTTTGTTTCGCATATGTATAACAAATACAAATATGCTACAATGAACTTAAAAAAAATTTGATGTTCCATTTTAATGTGCTTGGTAAAAGTTCGTAAGAACAAGTCAAATGTGTTGTCGTTATGTATAATGTAATACAGGGTGGCCCACGGAAAAGTAGCCCACCTCCTATATCCAGCAGGCACCTCGCTCTGAACTGTATAAGTGCCAAGACCTTGATTGTGGGGGAGTTATTTTAGTGCGATGTGTAAAACACAACCAGATCTCTGTACCCGTTCAAGACATACACATACATTAATCACGCTAATGATATGTGGATGAAGAAAGTATACTTTTAGAAAAAGTACCCGTATTTGCTAGAAGGGAGAATGCTAAACCATTTAAGGAAAACCACCCTCAGCACCAACGATTTGGATTCAAAACCCGATCTCATTGTCTTAAGCAAGAATCACTAAAGTTAATGACATAATATACAGGTTGGAGATGAGTAAGGTTGATTTTAGGAAATGTATCCACATTAACGTGGAAATAGGAAGGGAAAGCTACTGTATAGATCCCAAATGAGCAACAGCCCTCAATTCACCCCACCGAGATTCGAACCTGCCTACACAGCGACGACAGACAAATGCGCCTTAGCATAAATCGAACCACTATACGCCATGTACATAGAAAAGTGATGCGAATTTTTGCCGCTGGCGTTCTGTAGGACACAACGGAATGTTTTTCAGAACGCGGCGGCAACTTAAACGGGCGATATATTTTTGCCGTCGAATGTCGCGTGACATTAAATGCGTGCATAAAAGAGCCCTAAATGAAACACATTTCATAAAACTTGCGGGTTAAAAGTTAATCAATCAATAGATTACATGTCTTCCGATTTTAAAACATTAGAAATAATTCTTTTTTTTTTATCACAGCGTCTTATTACCTGTTCGGGTTATTTGCTCTAATACTAATTACGCTAATGGTTTTAGGGAAATGAAAGGTTATATTTAAAGGAGGCGTAGCCCCATTTGCGTGTAAGAAGAGTGGAAAACCATTTGAGAAAAATCATCCTCAGTACAGCCAATCGAGATTCAAAACTTGATCTCCTCGTAATCGGCATTTTAGTTTACTGTGAGATTAGCGTGTTATATACCTTGCAGCCACCGTAGCAGGCTCAAAACCATCTTGAGAAATCATAAGTAATTCTTGAAGTTATAAGAAAGATGATCAACTTAGGCCCTTTTTAACCCCAAACCAACGTTGAAAAAGAGAAAAAGAAAAAGTGAACGATGATGCATTGTCAGGACAAACCAGCACAAATTCAATGTCGATGTCACAGTTCAGGGCCGGTAAGTGACACTTGTACCAGTGGAATTGGATGCCAGGTCTCTACCGTTCTGTAAAGCGATTACATTTTAACCAGGGTGAATAATTGGCCAGTTGCGAAACATTGGCGATTGGAGGTGGAGGGGGGAGCAGGGTAGGAGAAGGACAGTAACACAGGGAAGAGAAATAATTATCGCAACAGTGCCATAGTTGTGTTTAATTTCCTTGGACAGACAAAGAGTGTTTTTTTAAATTACACGAAATAAAATTTAATAAAAAAGACACATCAAATTCAATTTACGTAACCACATTCTATTACAATCTAAAGATTTATTTTTTTCCTAGGTAACTATCGTAAAACGTAGATAGCTTTTTAATAGTTTATTTCCCTTTCACCTAAAGTTGACTTAACACTTTAATAGAACATGTTATAATGTTTGGTACTAGAAAAAAAAGGTTTGGACATATAGGCCTAGGATTAGTTGTATATAATTTGACGCGGGAGGTCAAGATTTAAATCCAGGCTAGGTGCTATAATTTTTATCCACTTCTATCGTGGGGATTTACTGTCCTTTCTTCGGGCTAGTGCTGATGCATCTCATTAAATATTTACCCTTATCATTCAGTTCTAGTAGCATAAATGACACAACACGTAAAAATCAGACAGCACATTGACTCTCCATTAAATTATATATATTTTAGAAAGCATCCAATTTGACAATACGGCCATTGACTTATTGAAGGGATAGAGATTTATGCTTAAAAGTGACCCCCCCC
>CABFVX010000051.1:252652-279860 GCA_902151425.1 Timema shepardi
CCCATTTAAGTAAAGGCGAGATTGTAAAACCACAGTGATAAAATCACATATAAAGAACTATCCCCCAGCGCACCCGAACGAGATTTGAACATGGACTCTCCCGTCATCGGTAGCTCAGTATATTGAGAGACTGTCGACCTAGCCCGTGAGAATACCGGTGTAGGTATGAATGTATAGCAATAATAATAATAATAATAATAATAATAATAATAATAATAATAGTAATAATAATAATGTTCTTAAGTCCCTTTATAAATAAAATATATCTTTTTAAAATTGGAATTGCAAGTCTACGATTTATGATGTTAAAGATTTCGACTATCGCTAACTGTACGATTTTACATGATCAGTTAAATACTAGAATATTCAATGTGACGAACTGTCTAACGGTGTAAAAGTTTTCCATGTGCTTGTAAAAAAAAGCGGAAATAGACGGTGGGAGAGTGGGGGTGGAATTGGTTGAGATACTGATTTATTTAGTACACCAACCATAGCCTCAGGGTTACCACTATTTTATTATTACCTAATCCCCTGTGTTACCCAGTTTTCCCAGAAGGAATTGCTATTTTCTCAGGCAGCCTAGATTGAAGAAAAAAAGTCAAACTGATTAGTGTGAAATCAAGTAACAATTGACTTAAGGTTAAAATAGAAATTATTTAAAAATGATGGGGAAATATATCTTCTGTCGCTTCGCAATCTTTGTTTAAGGGGTTTTGAAACATAATTGAACCGGAGTGTTTAATTATTCAGTTCACTTTCCCATCCATCCAAATACTTGTTTCCAAGCTTTCAGTTAAATGTCATATATTAACAAATATTCCAGTAGTTTTTACTAGATTTTTAAAAATTCCATGTTTTCACGGATATTTTTCCAAATAAACACGAGGAAAAAAACCACCTTGTTTTTCCAGGTGCGTGGCAACAACAATGATCCCGATGTTATTATGAAGAATCTTTTAGAAGGCCTTTTTCTTTTTTGGAGCATTTTGGTTGCAAAAAAGACCTTCCAGTTCACTTTTATTAAGAAAATAAGATCTTTGTAGCATGTCAGAAGAGTTGTATGACTCTTTTCCATATTTTTTCTAGAAGCCCCAATTTTTAAAGACGATAACTATAATACGCGGTTTTTTAAAAATGTTTATAATACTATGTAGTTTAAAAATATATATTTCAGGGTATTTTGTTGAAAAAACAAATTTTAAATAACGTAAGAAACAACGAATAAATATAAATTTGAGTCAATCTTTATTTAAAATATACTTATTTAAATATACATTTCTTTATAAATAACAAAAATGGTTTGAGCGCTATAGAATTAAGATAAATAATAATTTTCAAATTTTAAACGGAAACGTTTGATCCAACTTAAATTCGAACCCACGACTCGAATGATTTAAACTTCACTGGACGTGTTCTAACCTAAACGGGTTAAATCTCTTTAAAGTACATAGGACCAAAAATAAAAGGGGTCCGAGGAAGCTGGGGGGTGCGGGGGCAAGGTGATGGGGAGGAGTAGTAGCACTAAGCAAAAAAGGGATCACAGCGTACTTAAACGTTTTTTTGCTTGGTTTATTTTTTTATATCTAAAAAAGAAGATAGAGTGAAAAACAAACGTTAAACTTTCAAAAGTACATACGTCCTTTGAGTTGTTTTTGTTCCTTCGTCGCGTCTCGACCCATGGCAGGCACGTAATGGCAAAACAAGTAGAGAAATGTTAGAAGTGACACACCGGAATCTCATTTATACGACATGAAAAAAGTGGTTCGGTTGAGCGTTCAGGAATTTAGGGTGGAACATTTGCTATCTGTTATCAAGAAACTAGATAGCCACATTATATATATATATATATACACACAATTATACAATGTTATCATTTTAAAACGACATTTTCTACCTTTATATAAGTACCGTTAAAATATTATTAAATTTTAATTTGCTTTTTTTTAAATAAATGAACTAAAATAACCAAAATAGATACCATAAGTAACTATTTTACTGTAAAATATACCACTATCAGTTTTCAAATATACAATGGGTTTAAATTTTATGTATAACTAGTTAATTACGTATTTGTTCTAAATTCTAGCGGCTCTAGTTCCGATGCCGGTTTTATTATTTTGGTTTTCGATTTTTAGTTCTAAATTTCACGCAATAGCACAAAATAAAATTAAACCGTTTAGTTCTGGAAGACATGTAAAAGTGTCATAGTTAACACCTAGCTCGCCGTATGATTTATAAAAGAAACAACCCCTTTTAAAACTAAATAAATTGCGCGCGAACGCGCGTGTTTAAAAGTTGAACGTGAGAAAGTTGAAACTTTCTTTATGTCACGTGCTGAAATGAGTTTGCATATTTTAATGTGATAGATTATATTTATAAATCTATCCAAAATGAAAGGGTTGGACTCTATTTTTACGGGACAAAATAGGTTCCGGTTCTCTACAGTCTATCTTACGACCGATTAACCGGTAAACTAGAAACAAGATGAGGGTGGGAGGGGGGGATCGTGGTTCGATCCCAATAGGGTGATTTTTCCTAAATGATTTCCCACTGTCTCTCCGCGAAAATGCGGATACGCTTCCTCTAGAGTCAACCTTACTATTGTCTAACCCATTTGAATAATTAGTATAAAAGCTTTTAGCCCAAACGGGTAGTAGGACGCGGTGCTTATAAAAGAAAAGAGAAACAAGATTACGCTCCAATCCGAAAATGTATCGAAATGTCGTTTCCTACATTCTTCATTTGACCAAAGAAAAATTTAACCATTCTTTACAATTAAATTTTTTTTTATCAAATATTTTATTGATCATACTAAGACGGATCAACTACAGTTTCAGTTGTTTTTTTGTAAATGGCACCGCGTAAAGAGTTAATACGTGCTGCGGTCCGTGAAATGTGTATGCAGTTATAGCACGAGCTTTAAGAAAAATTATATTATATTATTATTATCATCATCACCACGTCTTACTACCCCTTCGGGTTATACGCACTTACGCTAATGTGTAATGGTAGGGTAATTGTGAGATGAAATGGAGGACCTACAGTTTAACGTGGAATCCGAACCACGGTGGAGGCCTGGCATTCCCCACATTCACAAAATGTCTTGTCAGAGGTGAAGGAATGGTTTGGTAATCAGATAAATCTATGCTGGGACCAAGGATTGAACCCCGGCCGCCAGCATAGAAGTCTGACACCTTACCCCTCGACCGCCAGGTCACCGACAATTTGATTATAAAAGAAGAACCGTAGAAGTTTGGTTAGACCATGGACTTAACGTCAAAAAACACCACGAGCTAGTTAGAAGTTGCCATAAGAACTGGTTGTCGTTAAAAGAAATATTAATTCACCATGTTCTAACTTTTAATTTTGTTTTCATTTTTGAATAAATGATTATTAAAAATTAAGGATAGTAGACCTCATTTTTAATTTTTAATAAACGCATGAAACTATTATTTAGTCTATGAATGAATTGTTCTGACGTTCATTGGGTATTAATTTACAACGAATTATTGACAATTACTCTTTAGAGCTCGTCGGGTGTTATCTGTGGGTTGAGACGGGTTCTCAAGTGGAGAGCTGGCTGAAGCAAGGTACCAAAGAACCGAACCAGCACGTTTCTAATACAGTTGTTGTTTTAACGTTAAAAACCCATCGTTTTATCAATGCCAGCACCATCACCTAGAATAGTTAAACGCATATATCACGAAAGAGGTCATTAGACGCGTAGCGGAAAAATAACACACGTATGCCACTAAGGATCACCCGGTATATCAAGGTAGTCACGTTATGGGGAACGTAATAGATAAAATAGGAAAGAGATATTTTTTATGACATCCACATGTGATATTTTAATCCCAGATCTGGTTATTGGAAATAAAAACTTGATATACAAATCTGAGCTATTTTCAAGTCCAACTCTACGATGAATAAAGAAGTAGACACTGATACTGCTGGCACGTGAGGGAATTACTTTCCTTTCTTCCCGCGGGATGAAATATCGGAGAACTATATTAAACCGTTTTGTACATCGATCCTCCGTTAGGAAAAACGACTCCTGATCTGTGATATAGCCTATTCAGCGTAGGAGTGGTGGAAGCGGACAGCTAGCAAAAGCTACCAAATATACTCTTAATGTATTCATTCGTCAAACCATTATGATCTACTGTTACGTTTGGCAATCAAAACCTTACACAACAAATAATTTTTTAATTTTTTCTTTTATTTTAAAAGTGTTTTACATTATTTAAATATGAACTTAAGAAGATAATCATTTGGATATTTTGTGTGTGAAAGCGGCGTATTTAGTTAAATTAAAAATGCTTTAAAAACAAGAACTTCTAAAAGGCTGCATTGTCGTTAAAAATTAAGATGGCAAACCGGATTAATTTGAGCGTTTGATGACGTCAACCAATCCGTATTTGGTTGTGCCCATGCGCATGTGTTTACAAAATAAAAGTGTGATTTTAAACTAATATTGTGTATGACACTTTCTCTAAGCTATACAAACATTTAATTTCTTTGGTGGCCAGTTATAAGAAGATACAGGTGTGGATATAATAATTTTTAGTTTATTATTTCATACACTATATAATATATCTTGTGGCTACAACCATGAAACAAAAAGTTATTATTATTACTATTATTAGCATCGCGTCCTACTTCCCGTTCGGGTTATACGCACTTACGCTAATGTGTAATGGTAGGGTGATTGATTGTAAGATGAAATGGAGGACCTACAGTTTAACGTGAGATCCGCACCACGGTGGAGGCCTGGCATTCCCTACATTCACAAGATGTTTATTATTATTATTATTATTATTATTATTAATAATATTATTAGCACCGCGTATGACTACACGTTCGGGTTGTACGCAAAAAAAAAGTTATTAATATTCTTTGATCTTTCAATTTGTTACGAAAATGCCGATTATACTTTAACATTTGGGGAAGTATTATTAGAAGCGTTTACTGACACTGTTGATTGATAATACAGTATTACTAATAAAATAATAATAATCCTTTTCGCATTGGTTAACATTAGTGACTTTCAAGCAATGTCTGCAGTATAAATCTTCTAGCTGTCAGATACAACCAACCACTCCCAAGCGGGATAGACTCTTTAGAGTTATCGCCTAAGTCGCTAAAGTACGCATCGCGGCCCACGGTTGTTCAAAGATCAACTCCCACGTTCACCGAAAACCACAGAACCTGCTTGAGCGGCGCAGCAGTATCACACTAAGCACAGATGTTTGTTGACCCATGATGCTTTGCAACGTAAAATGAAGACTGCTAATTATCAACATTAATAGAGCATTGATGGTTCAAATTGAACATGAGTCCCACCTAAAATTATCGACAATTTTAGTTACATGGAATTATTATTATTATTATTATTAAGTGTTCTGTCTTAAGTCGGATACATTCTTTTAGTCAGTGAAATTTAGACCACCAATGCGCCCTGTCCTCTGCCTCCTCCTTCAGCTCCCAGAATTTTCTTCTTTCCTTCAAGTCAATCAATATTTGAATCCTCCTCTTTCCCTCAATATTTCCTTTAATGACGTCGTGCAGAAGACAGTTCCTCCTAAGGATATGTCCAATACAGTTTGCTTTGTACCGAAGAATCACATTCCAAATGGTTCTCTCCTCGCCCACTCTTTTTAGGACTTCATCATTTGCCACAGTGTTTGTCCACCTGATATTATAAGCGGAATAACAAGGTAAAATGAAACTAGTTTTGTTCTTAAAAGTATTCCATTCTTGATTTTTTTCCCTTGAATTTTCGTTTCAAGGGAATTTTACACTGAGGAAGTTGTCAAGGTTTATATATAATTTTCTTTCAGGTCATTAGTAGCACTAAGATCGGTACTACGTACAAGTGTGTGTGCCAGGAGCGTCCCTACCTCGAATTATAAGAAACCTGTACAGCCATCATCACTTACCAGCTACAAACGACTTTCAACCAATTTCAGCTCGCGGCACACTGAACAAGGCATTAAAATTGTCAAGGCACACCATACATTTTTAAGAATAGATTTCATAAGCAAAGGAAAAAAAAAGTATCACGATCGTGTCTAAAAGTTTAGTAACTAGAATTCTATTAATGATTGTGCTATTTAAAGATGATGTTTAATGTTTTTAAACCAATTTATTTTTATTCCTTACAATTTTTCTTGCATCTTTTTGATCTTCTTTCAAAGTGCGGCGGCACACCCGTTGAAAAACACTGATTCAGGCAGCAAAAATCACATCTGTAAAAAACCTGTCAAATTCCCAAACAATCGATATTACTGTATTTTAATTTTCTAATGAACAAACCTATATTTCATATTATTGACACGATGGATGTTTTCAAGCTATAGTGCTATGTCATTATGCAACTCAACGAAATACATATTGTTTCCTTTTAACAATTTATGTCAAATCTCTTCACAACAGTCAAAGAAGCTGTCTTTTGTGTCTCTAGCTCTACAGAGCATGCGCAATGATTCGAGTAGTTTGGTTGTAAAACCGTATTGACACTTCCAAGCATAAGTTCTCGAGCAGAGCCGTCCATACTGAAACTAGTTGAACGTCTTGAACCACAATAGAGCTCGACAAGGATCTTATCTGCTCCCGTTTTCGGGCAAACGTGTAAGCCCGCACACAAAGAAACGGGTAGAGAATCAGTTAACGCTTTTGCCATCTTAATCCAACTTCCCGTGGGAACAGGCGTGTACATTTCTCTCCGTGATCACGCTCACTCGACAGGCGTTCAGTCACGCCAACACGTTTTTAGATAAGACCTTCAAAATTTTCAACTAAAAATAGATCAACTAATGTTATCATCTTCTCTTCAAGCGAATTATGGTGTTTTTCTTCCTTTTGTTACCTTTGATTAGATAGTTTGAGTTCCTAGTATCATACTAATACTGAATTTTAGAATCGTACGATCCATACTTTTTGAATCTATCAATAGTTATATTTATCGTGTAGCAAGCATATAAACAAGCTGTTTGTATTAGCGCTCGATTTACACACTAACTTATATTTAGAACAGTCACCCTCTCATCAATTCATCACTGTGAAAGAATAAAACCTATTTTACAAATTATATATTTTTCGACCATTCCGGGAATCAAACTCGGGATTCTTAGAGCACTAGGCAGACGACCGAGATGAGTCTGACTAAGTCTTCTACTATTAATGATCGATTGAAGAGTCTTCAAGCCGAAGGTTGGTTTGGGGCGCTTCCCATCCATCCGGAACTGGACATGCACTCAGCCCTTCATCTGGTCAGTGATACCCGTACCATCTGGTAGAAAATACTATTAGGGAGGTTCAAAAAGTACAGTAGTTTACCGTTGGTTTCCGAACTGTATTTCTACGAGCGAGAGCGAAAGGACCTACCAATGTTGCCGGAAAGGTATTTTTCACAATTCTTCCAGGATTCTTTTACATGCCACGATCGACATGGGATTAACGGTTTTACTTCCCCTCCGAAGGAAGTTGTGCTATGGGTTTTTATCGGTAAAGAAAAATCCATTGACCCCGGCTCGGTTTGGACCCACTAACATTGGTCCTGAGGCGAACACTTTACTCCAAGACCACCGAGGTAGACCTATTATTAATATTGTTACTTGGAAAAACTAATAAAGACTTAATATTTTTTTATATTATTTAGTTTTTTTAATATTATTTAGTTTTTTTAATACTTCGTGTAGTCGCACACGTGCAACCCCTAGAAAATACAATTCAAACCGAACATGAGAGATCCTAATAACGGAAACATACCCGAAAACTAAGAATCGTGTGGACAAATAAAACAAAGCATGAACACCTACTTCTATCCTGGAGGGCAATATATCTCACCACGAGAGTTTAGTCTTGGGCCGTTCACGTGATGACGACAATTTTGAAATATGACAATATCATTTCAATCCACGCGGTCACGTGATGCGCCGACACGCACGGGGAAGAAGCAAACACCCAAATTTAGGCAACCCCGATCTCTGGCTAGAAACCTACCGTGGACGAGGTGTGAGTTTTTTTTTAATTTTCAGCCATTTTTTTCTATATCAAAGCTCAACCCGCATCGATGATCATGCGGATTATATGTCAAACTATTATAGTCTTGTTTCCCGATGACGAGGAGGTTGGGTTTCGAAACCCAGCCGGGTATAATGGACTAAGGATGTGTTTTTCCTAAATATTTCCCATTTACCCTCAATTCCTCTCAATTCTACCTCCATCTTGACCACACTAGCGTGAATACATTCATCCCGCTTCGGCGGCCGCGTGATCTAACGCGCTCCTCTCGTGTTAGACTAGACTGCCGAAGGCGGGGAGATCGAGGATCGATCCCGGTTGGGTGAACTGATTTTTTCCTAAATGATTTCCCAATCTCACTCCATGCAAATGTGGGTGCACTTACACTCAATTAAACCTTCATAATCCCTAATACATTAGTGTAATTAGTACAAAGGCGTAAAAACCGATCGGGTAGTAAGACGCGATGCTAAAACAACAACAAAAAGTGGACAGCCCGGAACGTAGTCGTAAGACGCGTGTGTGTGTGTGTTAGTGTGTAAAGAGGTTGGAATAAACTAAACGAAATTTTTAGGATGAACACGTAGCGTTTTATTTTTGACACTTCTGGTGTGGGCTTAGCGAATATATTTTTTATAAAAAAGACGTTTTTATTAAAGAGTTATTCATAATATATTCACATCCTTTCCGTCGATTTCCCGTGTTTGTCCTTAAAGTTAAATATGAATTTATTTCTCTCTCTTGGTTTATGTGGTTTCCTCTTCTTCCTTTTTTCCTATTTTTTATCTGATTGCAAAAGTAATATTATGTTTGTTCCTTTTATTAGTGTCTATTCTTAGAGATGTGTAGTTCGCGAAAAAATAGTTAAAATTGAACAAATATTACAAATTGAACTAGTAGAACTATTTAATCTTATGGAATAATCTAATATGGTGACGAGACAGTGAGCAATCGGGATTCTTCGACCGATCTCGGGCACAAAAATAAGGTGAAAAAAAATCTGAGCTACTATGTCAGGCTTGTGTGGCTTTAAAGGGAGTTCATTGTTTGACATTTACCCCGTTCAGCAAGGCTACCTATCCTCAACCCCTTTCAAACAACCTCGAGCTCAAGTAATAAGCATCATTGTACTAATATCTATCATTATATAATAATATAACTGGCATTAATGAGTCAGTAATTTGTGAGGTCCGACACCTTAGCTCAGTCGGTGGCGTGTCTGTATATTGAGCTGAGGGTCCCAGGTTCGATTCATGGCATAGCCGAAAATATGTTTTGTTGGTGATGTGTGGGATTATCTTTTCCCAGTGAAAAATTAACGGCTGGGGACTGGATGTTGTATCTCTTCTAGATTTAGGTTAGTTTGTAAGCTGATATAATTAGACGGTTCAGAAAGTGCACGTTTAGTACTTCAAATAAATGACATAAATGTTCTTCCTACTGTGCTCTTACTATAACAAGAAACCTTCCAACAACCAGCCCCGTGGTGTAGGGTTCAATGTACATGGCCTAGGGGTCCCTGGTTAGATTCCTGGCTGATACCTTTGGTATTTTTCCCTTTGGGGGAATAATTCCAATGGTTATTAGGGTTTGGTTAACTAGGTTTTAATTAGGTTAAGACTCACCCCGGCTTCCCAACATCATAATAACGGCTATAATCACATCATCTCATATCGGTTACGACGTGTAGATCACCTCCTATGGTGTACCTTGGGCAACGTTTTGTACCCCCAGAGCGGGTAACAGCCTACACATAAGGCGACCGAACCTGGACATCAAACTTCCTCCCGACCAAATGGGACATTCGATTTTTTTTTTTAAACTTCCAGTAAGTTATACTCCACGTTATTTTATTTTGTGTGATAAATCTTGACGATCCTTTAAATCGTAATTCCAAGTCACTCTAATCTAAAAACAAATCATGAACGAAGCACAGTACTACAAAGACAATGCTCGATGTTGGCAGTCCCTGTGCTGCAGCTGAGGGTGTAAGGAGGTTGGAGGGAGGGTTGGTAACGCCGCCGGAGACGGCACGGGCCGGGACAAGAGGGTGGACAATAATTCTTAACACGCCCCCCAACAACAGTTAAATCGGATAACAGGTCTGACCAAGGGGAGGGGACCACTCTTGAGTTATAGGGGTTGTACGTCATGGACGACTTAGATAAAGAGGATGTGGAATGAACGATTGGAGTAGGGGGGAGAGTTTGGAGATTAGGAGTGTGGGGGTGGAGTATAGAGAAAACAGGTGGAAGATGGGAGATAAAAAGAAAGGGATGAGGGAGAATGGGAGGAAGACATGCTAAGTAAAACAATGTGTCCAAAACACGAGAGACAAATATTTGAAGAGAAAACGTAAACTGAGACTGAGTGAGTGAATAATTATGATCATTAAAAGACGAGGAAAATAGATATAGAAGAGGTAGGTAGAGATTAATATCAATTAAACAAGTATTTTTGTAAATGGTATAATTTTGTGAACAGAATTCGTGCCGGCAATGCTTGTCACAAAATATTAAACTGAGAATACACAAACTATACAACTACTCGTTGTTATTTATGGATGTGAAGCCATGGTCTTTCCCTCCCTTTGTACTCCCTTTGCGTTTGTCAGAACAACGGGTTGAGAAAGATATTTGGACCTAGGAGGGATGAGCAAATAGGAGAAAAGAGAAAGTTAAATGGTTAAAAACCTCATGGCTTATAAGAATCCCCAATCATATTAAGGATAATCAAGTCATGCAGGAAGAGGTGGTGTGGTCATGTGCCACGTATGGGTGATATCAGACGTGTACACAAAATTTTATTTGGGAAATGTAGGCTAAGGGCACAGTCGGACAGGAAGCTGCTGGACGAAGCGATAAAAGCAATGTGGTCGCCCAAGACTTCTCTTCAGTGCTGTCTCCATTTCAGTCGTGCACCCTTCCAATTAATTATACCATGAAAAATGATTTTCCACACCAAGCTGTGTAGTGTTTGTGTAGCTGTAACATCATCGGCTGTAGTTCATCGACGAGATCGTTTCAACGCGTATAATAATTGCTGCACTATCAATAAATTCGATGACACTGTCACTTATTTTGAATTTCGAATATTAAAGCTTATAGTAAAACAAAAACACTTATCACGGCGCAAGTAAACGTGGTTTGGAGTTACACTTGGATGCCAATTGGAGGAACGTGGAGGCACAAACCCGTTGGAGGAGCGTCTCTCGGTTTTTGTCGTTCTTGTGGCAGGTAGAGAGGCTGGATATGTCGCCTGGAAGATTGACTCCAGCGCATTCCAACGCGACATGGCCTTGAAGCCGAATCTGACTTACCTCTGCCGTGCGATATTTATCGCTTATCTAGCAAGCATACGAAACCACTTACTAGGCCTAGACGTCGACGGGAGGATAATGTTAAAATAGATTTGAAGGACGTTGGATGTCAGGTTAGGGATTGGATGGAAGTGTTCCAGGATAGGGTTGAATGGCGACCTTACCTTCTGGCGGCCAATAACTTTTATGCCCCTTAGGGTCAGAAAGTTTAGTTAACTATGAACATTCACAACACTTACTCAAGGAGGACGGAGTATAATCCCTTCCAGAATGTGAAATGATTTTTTTTCTACATTTGCATCGATTGTCGAAGTGATAGAGGATATGTATGCAAAGTAGATGAGTGTGAAACTCATTTTAATAACTTTTGATTTTCAAGAAAAGGCCAAGCATCAAAGCATCTTTAGTGTTCATAAAAGTTGTATTAATAATTTATTTATGACTTTTTCACGATACTTCTAGAAAACTATAACATTAGATGATTGCACTAAGTAAATATAAAATACAGTTTAAAAAAAACAATGTATCTCTTTAATTTTTTTTAAAATAGATGTAAGTAAACTGAAAAATTAATTTAAAATTACCAAGCTCTCTATCCACATCTTTAGAGCTTATTAACACTCAAATATCCACACTGGTGATTACGCGGTCTAATGCGCCGTGCTGATAATAAAGTGGGTTGATGGTAACGAGGGTGGTAAAAGTTTTATCGAGATGGTTTCCACGTGTGATTATTCATAGCTTTGTTTTTACCATTTTCTCCCTTCTAGTGCGGGAGCATTTCCTTTAAACCACTTTTCTCATGCATATTCCTTTTATTTAGTCGTTAATAAAATTGAGGACTTGCTGTATTGCTCGCATGGTCTAAGGTATCACTTTATCAATACACTGGACTGCCGAGTGTACTGAGGCAGGTTTTACACAAATGATTTTCCTTTCTCTACCCACCCAAATGTGGGTACATTTATTCATAAATCCAACCTTTCTCGTCTATTACATATTAGCTTAATAAGTAGGTATATATATGAGTTCAACCCTAACGTGTAGTCGCACACGGTGCTAAAAAAATTGGAGTTAAACATACTATTAAAGATCTAAAAATATCTAGACTAAAATATTGTTTATTGATATAGTAAAACAATAAGAAGAATGCCAAATCGCATGCACAGGAGGGAGATAAAGTTGCAGGAAATAACAATGTAACATTAGCAACATTAGCCAATGCTACATTGGTTTCACCCGCCCCAAATAATCCAATACTCATAGACATCTTGCAATTCCATAGATTTACAAAACTTATTATGTCCTCAATATGTGTTTTACTCACTTATTGTTTCATCTGGCTTAGCACGAGTTCCATGATCAACCTGTTCACACCAAAGTTAATGATGAAAAGAAGACAGTCAAGCGATGAACGATTGTTCAACAAGATATTTCAAGAGGGGGATCCAGAAACGCGCTGATTGGCCCTGCCACCCGAAAGAAGGACCACTCACAATCTTGAACTGCCTACCCGCCAGGTGTCCGGTCTAAGTGACTTGGTGAAGGTTCCATGTTTTAACGACCAACTCACCAGGTGTCCGGCCTACGTGACCTGGGAACGTGCCAAATTTTAACTGCAACTAACCTGATGTCCGGCCTACGTGACTTGTGCGAATGCCAAGTTTTAACTGCAAACTCACCAGGTTTCCGGCCTACGTTACTTGAGCGCATGCCAAGTTTGGCAGATGCTAACAAGAGAGTCATGCTGTTAGCACGTGTTCGCAATGTGACGTATTTTTTATATGAAAATCTCTCACCTTTTTTCCCATCAACTAGACCTATATATAGCTGGCGATCAACTATCAAAGTTGACTATTATATCCTACACTTCCACGAGAAATCCTGATATGGACTATTATATCAGACACTTCCAGCAGAAGTCCTGGTCGGGACTTGGGCATAACCACTCCAGGATTGCAATATATAAACTCTATAAATGTTATTAAATATTTAAAATTCAAACGAACCTAAACTGATTTGGGTGTTTGAAATCTTTGTTAATTATGGGATTATAATCGTTCATTGTAGGCTTAGTTATTTCTCATTTCTATGAAACACTTAATGTTTCTCTTTGCCGTTTGGGTGCTAGTCTCTTTGTAATTTTTAGAGATGTTAAACAGGTAGCCACTTTTTAATTCTTTTCCTAGGTTGGAATATTTAGTTTAAATAAAAATTTATATTGCACTTGTGGTTACCAATAATTGTTTGAACTTTAAAATTTGATAATGTTTCATTTATAGGTAATATTTTGTAGACTTATTTTCTTAGAAGAAACTATAAAAGTAATGTATTTTTGTTGGTTTATAAGATATAACTTTAACATTTACCGATTCGTCTAGTGAGAAATTACCAGTATTATATTGTATTACTTTTTCTTTTGTAATGTTAAATATTAACAAGTAGGAATCTTCTAGATTACTTTGAAGGTAATGGAAGTAATAGTCCCACAGAAGTTTGATTTATGTCGGAAAGTAAAACCTTTGTGTATTTACAAATATCAGAATTGATATTTAAATTTAAATTTAAATTTTAAGATTAAATTTAAATTTGTTTAGTCTGAATTCACAATGGTGATTCAGGCGAGTTGTTAACCGTTTCAGAGAGGTTCTTAAGATATTTATTATTATATTAACGATTTTGTTTATTAGTGGGTCTCTTCCAGACTAATTCACATAATTAAATAATAATTTACTTTGATATTGTGAAATACATCCTCAAATGTACTGCGCAAGAGTAGTCACTGCCATATTTATATGTTTTTCAACACTCTTCAATTTGCCTTGTGAGGCCATGTATGAATTATTTACCTCCGTTGATTTACGTTGAATATATAATTCAATATTTACTTAAACTTGCACTTGTTCCTATTTTTATGTTATATTAATTTCCTTATAGTTTCCGTCCACTCTCTTTTAGGCTATTGTGGCCTCTAGCTATTAGAAGTGGAGGTGGAGAACGATACAATAATTTATAATATTGTCACTGCTACAACCATAAAACTCCACGACCCTTTCATTATGCGAGGAGATTTTTTACGACTCATACGGAGTGTATAAACAACAATTTTTTTGTTCTGTAGCTTTTCAATATGAACCATAGGTCATTTATAATAATATTTGCTGTGTTAAAGTGAGTAGACCCTATACTTTACAACGACAAAAAATACGCAAAAAAAAAGAATGTATAAAAAGTTTGGGAGTAGATCCGAATTCACGGTGTAACCAGATATATGTGCGTCAGTGGGGGAAACGCGAGACGCTGAATTATAGGGGATCGTCCGTCACGGTGTCTGGTTGACTTAGATGAGCAGTGTGTGCGATGAAAGCTATCGCCGCCAAACGTGGCAGAGAAGGAAACTGCGGGAAAGACACGGGGGATAGAAAATAAGCGGGTGGTGGGAGACGGGGAGAAAAACGTTGAGAAAGCATTTGAGGTGAAAAGAGGGGTCGCAAAGGAGGGCTGACATGGGTAAAAGCAAAAGAGAGACTTTGATACATGAAGCGTACGCCTAAGGGCTACCGGTCTGAAGTTGCCACGTGAAATATGTTTCTCAGCCGCGGGTAATTACATTACCTCCCCCTTCTTCTCTCCATCCTCTTCCCCTGTCCCCAAAAAAGGAAATATGTTTCAACGCTTTATAAGAATATCTTAGTGCACGCATTGGTACGCCCATGAACTAAACATCAAGCTCGTCTATAGTCTGGTTTGACTGTGACGGGAAGGTCCTGGGTTTAGAATCATGGCTTGGTGTACTAAAGGTGTTTTTTTCCTAAATCGTTTTCCAGTCCTCCTCCAATCAAGTGTGGGCACAGTTTCTCTAAATTATACTTTCCTAATCTCTGCCTCTTTAGAATAATGTAATTAAATATGGACAGGCCGAACGGATAGTAAGACTCAGCGCAAGAAAAAAAAAGCATGGTTTTACGTGTATGTGGAAAGGTGTGTCAATTTAACGTGTGTGTTGAAAGCTGTGTAATATTACGTATGTAGGCTATTGAAAGTTGTCTCAATCTTACGTGTGTGTTGAAAGTGTTCTCAATCTTCCGTCTATGTTGAAACGTGTGCCAATTTTACATGTGTGTTGGTGACCTGGAGGTCTAGGGGTAAGGTGTCA
Source organism: Timema shepardi (assembly GCA_902151425.1). Classification (NCBI taxonomy): domain Eukaryota; kingdom Metazoa; phylum Arthropoda; class Insecta; order Phasmatodea; family Timematidae; genus Timema; species Timema shepardi. The sequence goes on from CABFVX010000051.1 coordinate 268,153, forward strand.
GACTTCTATGCTGGCGGCCGGGGTTCGATCCCCGGTCCCGGCAAAGATTTATCTGATTACCAAACCCTTCCTTCACCTCTGACAAGACATCTTGTGAATGTGAGGAATGCCAGGTCTCCACCGTGGTTCGGATTCCACGTTAAACTGTAGGTCCTCCATTTCATCTCACAATCACCCTACCATTTACACATTAGCGTAAGTGCGTATAACCCGAACGGGTAGTAATACGCGGTGCTAATAATAATAATAATAATAATAATAATACATGTGTGTTGAAAGCTGTGTAATATTACAAGGGAAGACAATGTTTATCATATACTCTGCGAGCAAGTACCTAGGACCTCCCCAGTGTGAAAGTCAAAGCATTATTTCCTCGCTTGTTTTAGGTATCTAAGTCCAACATCTTAGCTACCTACATCTGTAGTATGTCTGCATATTGAACTGAAGGGGCACTAGTTCGATTCCCGACATGGCCGCAAAATCTATAATTGACGGAATATGGGTGTCGCCTTTCACAGCGATAAATTAACGGACACGAGCTGGATGTTGCGTCTGTTATAGAGTTAAGTTAGTTTATAAGTCGGGTGCTGCAATTCAGAAAGTGCACGTTAAGTACCTCAAACTAATAGCTAAGGTATCAAAATTTTAACCAACCGGGTGTAGAACTAGTCTCTCCCTGGGAGGAAGAAAGTTAATTCTCCTGAAAGCCACAAGAGTTATATATTTCGGACGGGAACTCATGCAGTTACTTGTTTGCACACTGAATAGTGAGTAAACGCGGTATCGTGCGTGTGGAACAGTAGCCCGTATTTCTAACGTTAACTGTTTCGAAGCGTTCTTTAACTATTCATGACACCGTGTTCTTGGTAATTATATTAAATGGAAAACCTGCGGCTACTCTGACGTTTGTTTCAGACATGTTCACGAGAGCAACTTTTAAGTAAACTTGGCCATGAAATGGAATACGAAAGGTTTCTACATCCACAGAGAAAATAAGAAATAAAACGAGAGAAAAGATATCAAAAGTTAAGAGAGAATAATAAAGAGAGCTCAAAAACAAACATAAGAAAAGGGGGAGGCAATATTTTGAGGACTAAGAAAGGAAGGAAATGGGTTAAGAGAAAGGGATGATTTAAGTGCAATATATTCTGGGAAAGTCTCAGAGAAAAGGTAAGACAGGCGTATCAGACAAACAAAGACGCGGGAAAAATGGAGTGAGAGAGAAAAGGAGACTTTGCGCGCTTGAAAAAAAGAAAGGGTAGGAGTGAATGGTAAACAGGGGCAGATTAGGGAGACATGTGGACAAACACAGCAAGAGTCTGCATGTGTAAACAACCAGGCACATCGGGTGTGTTATGAGTGTAAAAGGGGAGGGGGTAGTGAGTACATAACTAAGGGGGAGAAGAACAGAGAAATAAACATCTAGTCGAAGAATTTTACAATGTACACAAAATTGAACACTTTTTTGTGTGTGCTATATTACTGTGCAACACGTATTTACTACCCGTTACTACCGCATATTTACACTGAAAGAGACGAGAAAGATATAATTTAGATAAAACGTGGTGGAATTCGTCATCAAGATCTGGAGAAATATCGTGACTGTTAGGGAGACGATACAAACATAACTCTCCTTCTTAGGGTAGGGATATTTAACGTGCACATTATAAACGCACACAAGTCTAATACTATACAACTTACAAAATAGCTTAATCTGGGATATTTTGCCTAGCACTATCCACCCAGGCTTGGCTAATACATATTTACTTTTCGGATAGCAAATGGTCTAAATGTCATTCTCACTTTAATTTCGATAGTTGTCAATACCCCCTAAAATTGAAACAGGGTATACTTGGAGTTGTGGTCGACCCCTCTAAGCCCTTACCCAAGTGAACGGGTAGTTTGTAAGTCATTTGCTGATATGTAACTGTGATAGGGAAGTGCACGCTAAATTGGACCTAGCTCAAATAAAAAGGATGTTGGTTTTTTTACAGTAAGAGTTATAAAAATCTACTTATGCGTCAATCTTATAGGTGATTATATTCAAGGAACCCAGTTCTAGACATGTCTTGAAGAAGGAAGCTACGTAGACCCCTTCATGTTCAAAGAAAGGTAGAATATACAATAGAATTTTGTTATAAAGGACCGTATCTGACAGCTAGAAAAGGTACTAGATTTAATGTCTCGTATTCATACATAAAGTCATTGAATATACAGCTGTAAATGTTGATAGAAGTTATAAATTATTATAACGATAACACTAATAATATAGTATATGTTATAAATGTTGACGGGAAAAAGTTTGTATTTTATAAAAAAAATACCTTTTACCAGAATCCTATTATATCTACTGATCTAACGAGACTCCCAGTTGCCGGACTCTTAGATAGATTATATTTGTACAAAGAATTATCTGGTCTGAAAATTAAAAACTTTATAAAGATATATTTTATAAAAAAAATGCACCTAACCGCACTTAAGTGTACAAAGACAAAGGCGTCAGTATTGTCTTGACTGATTTTTATGGTGACGGTAAGGTCGGGGTTAGAATCAAGGCTGGGTGTAGTGAGTTTGGATTTTACCCTTTCCTTAAATCGTGCCTCACCCTTCCTTCGTTATAAAGTGGGTTAACTTCCTGTCAATTCACTAACCCTTCTTAGTCTTTAGCTCATGCATGAGTGCATAGATCCGGAACGTCCGGACGGATAGTGAGATGCAATGAATAAGAAAAAGAAAAATTTACAATACCAAAATGTTATAATATTGGATTGCATAAAATAAAATAAATATAGGTCAAGTTTTAGACACGCGCGAACATAAATAGGTCACAGTATTATACGTTTCTTCTACCCTACCATATCTTGCAATACAACCCATAAATAATCACAACCCAAGTAACAGCGAGAACTCGATATATTAACATTCCTTTAAATAAAAAAAAAGTGAGTCGCTTCTGGTTGATTTATACAGAGCGGCCGTGATAACTTTACTGGAAGTAAAAAACACTGTTCCAGCATTAGTTTCGTTTGTTGCCTTCAACACATTTCATGATTTGGGCTTTCGCACGTTTGGCAGCCTTTTTACTGTTGCGAAAACCAAAAGCGAAACAAAATAAAAAAATAAGGAGTTTGGTTGTAAAAAAAGGAAGGGGTCTTTCGGGGTGAGGAGTAAGGTCATAAGAAACGCCCCTTGGAGGAAGCTGCAGTAAGATGGATGACCAGTGTGGTTGGGAGTCAAGAATTGCAGCAATGAAGTTGCTCGTTTACAGAATACAGTGAGCTATGTGACGTTACAGAGGACATATATACAGGGTGGTAGTAGTCATATATAGCTATGTGACATTACAGAGGACATATATACAGGGTGGTAGTAGTCATATATAGCTATGTGACATTACAAAGGACATATATACAGGGTGGTAGTAGTCATATATAGTTATGTGACGTTACAGAGGACACATATACAGGGTGGTAGTAGTCATATATAGCTATGTGACATTACAGAGGACATATATACAGGGTAGTAGTAGTCATATATAGCTATGTGACGTTACAGACGACATATATGCAGGGTGGTAGTAGAGTCATAGAGTCATATATAGCTATGTGACGTTACAGAGGACATATATACAGGGTGGTGGTAGTCATATATAGCTATGTGACGTTACAGAGGACATGTATACAGGGTGGTGGTAGTCTTATATAGCTATGTGACGTTACAGACGACATATATACAGGGTGGTAGTAGTCATATATAGCTATGTGACGTTACAGAGGATATATATACAGGGTGGTAGTAGTCATATATAGCTATGTGACGTTACAGACGACATACATACAGGGGGGTAGTAGTCATATATAGCTATATGACGTTACAGAGGACATATATACAGGGTGGTAGTAGACTCATATATAGCTATGTGACGTTACAGACGACATATATACATGGTGGTAGTAGAGTCATATATAGCTATGTGACGTTAAAGAGGACATATATACAGGGTGGTAGTAGAGTCATATATAGCTATGCGACGTTACAGAGGACATATATACAGGGTGGTAGTAGAGTCATATATAGCTATGTGACGTTACAGAGGACATATATACAGGGTGGTAGTAGAGTCATATATAGCTATGTGACGTTACAGACGACATACATACAGGGTGGTAGTAGTCATATATAGCTATGTGACGTTACAGACGACATATATGCAGGGTGGTAGTAGAGTCATATATATCTATGTGACGTTACAGAGGACATATATAAGGGAAGTACGTGTAATTCGGATTACTTAAATTTAACCTAAGATAAATCTCGTCAGGATGGATCTATAACAGTTTGTTTAAGGAAAAAGAGTAAACAATAGACTTATATTATCAGTAGAAAATATTATCTGGAAACATTCTTATTTAAATCATTTCAAATAAAAAATCTAAGTGTGTGTAATTTGGACTTCGATATAAAACCGTTCCTTAAATGTCTATATATTTATAAAACCAATGCGGCTTACAGAACAAGATTAGTAAAACACGTGAGATAATTATTGTGAACAACCGTTGTAAAAATAGTAAGTCATTTGTTAATTCGACGCAGTTTTCATGTGACCATCCTTTGCTTCACGTTGAATCCAGTCTTCCTCATAACACTCACCACATACAAGACGGTGAGTTTCGCTATCATCCGTTGCTCCTGACATCTCAACAATGACTTGTTTTTCCGAACAGCTTCTTTTTATTGGGGGCAGAGGGGGGTGCAACAGAATTTGACGTTTCCAGCGTTTTATTCTGAGGGGTTCCAGTCAAGACTACTCCAGATGCTGTACCACGTTTTCCAACTTTTCTTCTCGAACCATCTGCATTGGATGAAGGTAAGGGAATAATTATTTAAGCTGGAATATAATCTGAATTCTCATTGGTGTATGTTCTCTTTCATTCAACCTCTTAGGAGAAATGTTTGTACAACAATGATCTATTTCTATCATTTTAGATTCAATAGTCAATATTTACCTATTTTATTGGTCAAAATTTATAAATGAGGAATTTAATAGCAATGCAATAACCATAAGATGTGCAACCCCTAATAAAAAGTCGAAAAGTTAAACTGGAAGTCAACATTTTAATACAAAGTGTTAACCCTTGGGGACCCAATATCAATATTTTTACTTTCTCGATACCTTACATGTAGAGCAAGTATTGTGATCGTCAAAACAATTGAACTCAAATTGTGATGGATGTCGACGTCTCATGACCCCCCGAACCCTAAAAAGTAGTGTTCGAAATGCCATCTGTCTGTCTGTTTGTCTGTCTGTCCGCCCATCTATCTGTCCATCTGTACCTCGGGCTGGAGCCTAAGCTATTTTACCGATTGGGACACTTTAAGGTAAAGTATTACGACGGTCAAAAATTTTTTTATCCCGAGATGTTGATGGATGTCGACGTTTTATGATCCCACAAACCTTAAAAATTAGTTTTTGCAACGCCGTATGTATGTGTGTCTGTCTTACCCTAAAATTAATAGCAGTTTACTAGAGGATGAAAAGAGAAAAATTCAATTTTATCAATATAGGCTATAAAGATTCTATTTCTCTCATTTTAAACTCAAGTCAATATTTACCTATTTTATTGGTCAAAATTTATAAAAAAGAAATTTAATAGCAATGCGATAACCATAAGAACTTCAACCCCTAGTAAAATAACGAAAATGTTAACCAAAAGTCAAAATTTTAATACGAAATGTTGGCCCTAGGGGACCCAATATCGATATTTTGTAAGGATACAACTATACAAATGAAAACGTTAATTCTTTAAAAATAAAATTATGAAATTTAAAACCACGAATAAAAATTGTTTTACGTATGTCTAGCGCAATTTGTTCTAGGGTTTGCTAGTGTATATTATATTACGAATTTTGAGTAAATATCTCCATTTCTAAACAATAGAGCGAGAAAGTTCATGCGGAGTTTCGTACCATTTATTTTTCATATATTTGAAATGAGTAAAGTATCAATACTTATATTCCGATACCCTATTCCTAACGCCAAACATGATGCTAATCCCGACTCGCTGTTAGACGGTTGTTGTTCCTAAGTCCCACGAAGCATCACGGCGGGGCGATCTAAGTGTCAGGATACAAGGATTTACCAGAGAAACAATGAAAGGGGTGGAAAAGTTTGGACATGTGCTGATCTTGTATCTTCAATGCTGAAGAAATAGGAGTGGAAGATGGGGTAAAAGGGTTATTCTCTACGAATAAAAATGGGACTAGTTCAAACCATGCTTCAAGATGTAGCGGGACAAAGAAACCACTTCTGAGAAGTTGTGGTTTGACTCCCGGTTGGATCACAGGTGGTGTTATCACGGTGATAAATAAAACAGTAGAAGTGATTTGTAACTCACTATAAGTGTAACCGCGAGATAATAGCGCCATTTGAATGTTTTTGTGCACCACGTCTCTACTACCCATCCAGGTTATCCACAATTGTAGAAATAACTGGGAAATAACGAGGAAGATAACATTCAGAACAATAGTACCCGTATTTGCGTGATGGTAGAGTGGAAAGACATTCAGAAAAACCTCTTTTGGAAATGCACCCAGACGAGATTCTAATCCCAACATCACCATAAAACCAAACCAGAAGAAGTTGACACCTTAGCCCACGAGAAAGTTGAAACAAAGGCTTAATATTTTTAAATACAATACATAAAGTTTACAAATTTTTATAAAAATGGATATAAATTTATTTTTATACAACAGATAAATGTAACAATTATTTAAAATGATTAAACGGTTTTAATTAAAATGTAACCATTATTTCTCTAAAAAGACATGCAAACTAATATTTAATTAGAAAGTTTTCTTCCGAAGGAATAGGGCGAAAGAAAAGTTGAGTTAAGCATCCTAAATAACATAACTACGGTAACTTAATTTTTAAGAAAACAAAATAACCAAAAAGACGTTAAGGTGTTTATAATTAATTAAAATTAAATTTACCTTAGGGTATTTAGTCTTAACGTGGCTTCTTTAAGTAAAAGTTGTTCTTCGGTGTCTGTCAGACACGAATGGTGGGGAAAAGAAGTAGATAAAGGCATAAAAGGCGAAGCGGAAAAGCAATAATCGAAAACTTTGTAAATTGAATTTGCAATGAGAATGTAAACTAAGGAATTCAATTAGCGCTAAAAACACTTACTTAAAAAAATACTTTAAAAAGTGGGGAAGCGTGGAAAGATGTTTCCCATTAAAATGGTAGACTATCGATTGGAAATTATTAATATAATTTAAAGTTTCACATGTGCACATAAAGGGTGAATGTTTCAGTTTAAATCGTTTGTAATTTCAAAAAATCTCGGGTAGAATCGAATCTTAATTATTTTTTGTGTAGACATAATGAGGTGGTCTTTATATCAGACTGATACTGACAGGGGTCCAGTCCACTTTTCATAGAAAGACTAATCCGAAAGCTAGAAAAAGTCACTAGACCTACTTTCATGTATTTATACGTCAGTTTATGTGTTTTGCAGATGTCACATTTGATAAATTACCACCAATTCCTATAAAATCACACATACATTATATTAAAATGGTTTTTTATTGCTGACTTCAAAAAAAGTTTGAATTTTATCAAATGCTTTTTCTATTAAAATTGGACTGTAGTTATAGTTCCCCCTTATCATTCTGAATAATTTGGTTAGATTACGTAACTGTTGCTTGACCGAAAGATTGAAGGAGAAAACCCATAGGCTACATAATTTATTTAAGATATAATTAAATAAATTAGAGATTAAAAAAGCATTACATCAAGTTCATAAACTTGACAAAAGTTTCACAAGTAAAGATGTTTTTAACTACACCAGAGAGTAATCTTACACAAACTAGGCATCAGGTCTATAATTGAGTATTCAAGAGTAACAGTACAGTCAGTTTGGTAGCTTTTAAGGGTTAGCTCAGAAACGTTGCAAAGTTTAGAAATACCGCATTATTTAAGATGTTGTTGGATACTTTTTTAAATTGTTTTTTTACAAAATCTAGGTGAAAGCTATCAGCAGGTTTTTGTTTAGTTAAAAAGTTTAAATTTTAAGTTTAAAAGTTTTAAAAAAAAATTCAACGATGCTCTACGCGAAAATTTGTACTTTTGAGAATAAAACAAAAGGTTATGACTTATAAACATATACTTGAGTATTCCTTTATCCCATGAAGTCATATTTTAATAATTTAAGATAATGTGGGATTGTCTTATTGGTTTTCATGTATGTTATCACACTTTTTTTTAAAAAAAATTTCAACTTAAAATTTAGACTTTTCGACTGGTCAGAAGTTTCACCTACATCTTGGCGAAAAGAATATTAAAAATATATCAAACCACTTTATAAATAATCCCGGATTTCTAAACGTCTGCAACTCTTCTCACTGCTCTCTCCTGTAGCACCCTTAATATGGAAGTAGGCCTACAGGAAGCGCGAGAAAAGGGTAGTGTTTTTTTTTAAGTTTTTACATAAAAACTTTTATGGGCAAAATAAATCAAATAAATATTGTTCCAGTATAAACATAGAATTTAATTTTCTTCCCCTTATGATAGCTATTGATTATCTGTCGAGGATGTACAAAAATTTAATAACAACTTTTCCTCTTTATTTAAAAAGTTTCGCGTCTAATGCCGTTAAGCTCATGATATATATTCAAGAATTGTTGATATTAATAATATTATTGTGTAGAAAATTAAACTATGTTTCTAGTGGAGCAATATTTGGTTCAGTTTAGCACACAAAAAAAGTTTTGCTATTAAAAAAATGCAAAAAATACTTACCTTTTCTCTTGTTCTTTACTCTACCACCTTAAAAGTGATAGGTTACGTTTTGTAGAGTAGGGAAATATGGCCAACATAACCTTCAGTACGTGCAGAAATACGGTGGAGGACCACGATAAATAAGCCTCCTTAAACATAAGGTGCTAGAATAGTCGAGCAGAAATTCATAAACTCAAGAAACCATATGGGCTTATAACGTGACTGGGTTGAGGAACTGTCCAGCACGATAAAATCAAACAAGGAAGAAAGAAACTGCAAATGATTATACAATTTGTGTTGCGACTCTCCTATTAAATTACACCAATCACAAAGATCCATTCAACGCTATTATACCTGTTACATTTCGTCTCAAACATTTATCTATTAACGATTAACCGAAATATGTGGATTTTTGGACTTTCAAGAATGGAAAATTTCCTCATTTTAACTGTTTACTAGTATGTATAGCGTCATGAGAAATAGTTGTGTGTTCATTCCAGTAAACATCAAACTCATGTACTGTTAAAGGTATTGTTAATATTAACCTAAGCGCAACATTTTATCAGGAATATTTTAGCTACCTAAGCAGCCCTCTTAAATGTTTTTTTTTTTAAATTAAAAGAATAGGTTGTGTTTTACTTTACTTCTTGTCTCATTAAATGCCTCGAGCGGTGTTTTAGGCCTGGAAGCTCTTCTGCTGGATTCACCCAGGTCATGTCAGTTACTTGGTGCTTTTCAATGCCAACCGGTTGAAACAAAATCGCCCGATGTAACTGTGGTACGTTCAGGCGAAAATCCTTAATGTATTCTTTCTTTGATTTATGGTAGAAAGTTACTTTTAACGACATGCACTTACTTCTTGGTCGGAACAGGCACCTCTATGAAAGAGGTACCACGTTGCTCGCTAAACAGAGACAACGAACAAGATTCCACGGATAAGAGCCCATCTCACTTACGATCAACCGTGATATACGGTCAGACTATAAAACGTATCGAGGGGAAAGTTTCCTTATTCTTTATTTGAAAAAAGCAAAATTTGTTTCGGTTTGAAGGCTTTTTTATTATATATTTTTTTAATTTCTATTGTATTTTTTAATTTAATTTTTAATTGTTTGAGGTATTTAACATACACTTTCTTAACAGACTGATTATATCAGCACATAATAATTTCTATGAGCAAGAGCGAAATGGTCTACTAGTTTTGCCAGGAAAGGTATTTTCACATATACCTTCCAGGTTCTTTTACATGCCACAATCGACATGGGACCTATACTTCATTCACGGGAGGAGTTTACCTCTGAAAGGTCTTTTTTATTACCAATATCCTACTATATAATAGATTTCTGGTAGGGAAAACAGTCCTTTCCCAGGTAAACTCCTGCCGTGAACGAACAATACGGCTTTTTATCCTCTCCGAAGGAAGTTGTGCTACGGATTTTTATCAACCAAGAAAAAAATATCCATCTACCTCTGCTGGGTTTGAACCCACGACCATCGAGTCCTGCAGCGAGCATTTTATTCCAAGGCCACCAAGGTCGACTATTTTTTTAAATGTTAAAACTATTTCACTGTTTCTAAGGTATAATACAGAATTCTAATAATATTCATTATTATTGTAATAAGGATAAATTTGTTAACTATTAATGTGTTCCTTATATTAATAGTTTATAATACAGAGGCCATGCTAAAATGCGAGGCGTTGTTTGGTTTGAGCTGTATTACATACTTGACAGACTACGACTATACTTACAACGTGGTCATGGCGTTTGTCACTGGGCTATCGGTGCCGGATTGATTTCCGGCATAATCGGAAAATGTATCACAGTGATTGATTAACGGTTGGGGGTGTCATGTATCTTCTAGAATTAATTCATAATAATATTTTAGCGCTACTTTTTAATTTACGTATTCAGAAAAGCTTATAGATTTTTACTTGTCTTGACACTACCACCAAAAAAAGAGAATATATTATCAGTTGGAAAGTGAAACGTTAAATCCCAAATAAATATATAAATAGTACCAAACTTTTTTTTTGTGGTGAAGCAACAACAATACAAGTCAAAATACATACGGTTTTCGGAACATTAAATTTAAAAAGTGGCACTAATAAAGTATGATTTAGGTAGGAAGAAACTTTTAGAAAATAAAACAATTTTTTTTACTATAAACATTGATAACATGTTAATGTATTATTAGTATTAATAGATAAGTATTGACATTAACTATAGAAAAAAGTGACAGTTGAAGATCGCGTAATTTTGAAAAGTATTTAGTGGCTTTTATAGGTATTAAAAAAATGTCTACCTTTCTAAATCAGACTGTATTTAATGTACCGCAAACAGTTGTGGCTTGTTTCGACGTAATAGGATCTTTACTTAGACGTAACAGCCAAGCTATATGGCCTCTCAGCAAACGGACAGGACTTGTTACATAAACCTGATGGGTATCCCGCGTAGCAAACCTAGAAGGAACTGGTGATGAGGTAACGCAAGGGATGATTATGGGACATTACGTTAATAATATGATAGGAGGGAGGAATGAGGGTAGGAAGTTGCGTCTTTCGAACAGGCAGTTCACTCGAACTATCAGGACAAGTGACTTCCCTTCCCCCCTCACTCAGACAGGCCAAAGGGCACACAGCGACGAACCGGAAATTGGACCACCGAGCTGGAACGAGGATTAGAGTGTTCAAGACTGTCAACAGATAGTGGTGAGGAATTCTTTGAACATGTATTATGGTGAATATAGTAATGTAAGACTATTATTTTTCCTCCCATACCAAAATATATTTCAATTTTTCAATATATATATTTATATTTTTTAATATATATATATATACACATTTCTATTTTTAATATATATATATATATATATATATATATATATATATATATATATATATATATAGAGAGAGAGAGAGAGAGAGAGA